>JACBKR010000307.1:0-54612 GCA_014218235.1 Colocasia esculenta
TGTCCTTATTCTCATCTACTATCTCTGCACTCTCATCTGTTCACATTCTCTCTAGACTCTCATCTATTCGTTAAGTACTCTTATCTATTCTTGGTACTCTTTTTGGTCATACAATTGATTGTCTAAGATAATAACCATAACCAATGCCAGGCAATAGGGCCCGATCTGGTCCTGGGAGGTGCACCCGAAAAGTGCTATTTGCCCATGGGAGTTCAATGATCAGGCTGTTGGCATTACATCCAGTGCCATTTATACTATCAAAATTTAATCTATGACAATCAAATCACTATATTATGTTCTCTGGGTTGACAAGAAGTTTGACCAAAAGTGCTATCTCTACTACTGCACCTTTGTGCAAACGTTACATGCTATTTCGTTATATGGCCTGTCACGCCTCAATATTTAGCAGCGGAATAAATATCGGGTCTGTGAACGATACAAATAGACGTATCACAGTTGAGTAGCGCAGAGTCGCAATAAACATAACAACACATTTGAGACCATTATTGTCAACAAAAGTACTCTTATTCCATTTCAATCCACTAGTTACAACCTTACATAAGAAGAACCAACTGAAGGGTCCATTATTCAAATAAAACTTCATGACAATGTTCCACTATTACATAGACTACTCAAATATCTATTCCTAATACTTCATCTCCTCATATGACGGGTGCTCATTACTCTTGCCCTGCCCCATCGGATTCCACGAGATCCTCATCACTACCTGAAATGGATAGGATGATAGGGTGAGCGAACTAGCTCAGTAGGATTTACATCTCAATGTGAGGGCACTAATATACATGATTAACATTTAAATGGGCAGGATAAGAACATGATCATGATGACAATGCATGCTTTTCTAACAATTCAAAGCTGATAAATGGATATCATATCAAATCAAATGTCAAATTTCATATACAATGGACAGGTAATTCAAGAGTAGAATCATATCAAAAGGATTGGCCATATTCATACGGATATCACGTATTCACGTGATCAGACGTATCATATCAAACTTATCATATCATATCAAACGAAGGCACATTCACACAAATCTTGCACACATGTCAATGCCATGCCAAGCACCACAAGTCCATACTCCCGCGGTTATAAGTACGTTGGGGTGCTCCTCCCCAGGACCAGACATGGACCCTATTGCACAGCATTAGTCAAATGGACCGAAGTCCCACGTTGTGCCGATCAAACATATACATATTAGAACACAGAATTTCAATAACAAGCTCATTGTAATAAGGACATGATCATTCGTAGAATTAAGGTATGACAAAAGCTCAAGAGATCAATTGGACAGCATAACGACGTATCTTATGTTTCATAATTCATTAATGTCTTGACAAGAGGATGACTAATGATAGATCGTACATGGTACAAGTGCTCTGTATCTCCAGGGTACTTCATGGTACAACCAGCTTGGTCTCTATGAGGGAATCCATAGAGTACAGAGACTTACGGAGGTCTTAAGGAAAAGATCGCTAGTCTGCCAATACGGAATGACCGGCAGAGAGCTCCCAATTCCCCAAGAAGGGTGTGCCTAATCGTGCAAATGTGTAAGTGACGTGTCACAGATCTTTCCTAAACATGTATGCAATTTATGAACAAAAATTGAAACATCGAAAAGCATATAACTAAGGAAAACTCACATGCAAATCATGATAGAAAACTTAACTAACAAGTCCCCGCTAACATGTATTCGTCCACACTTCATATCATATTCTTATCATGTCAATTTCACCTCAACCTGGATCACAAGATATTAATCAATGAACATAAGATCAATCACATAATACACATTAGAATCGTGTTCATGTCATTACCGTTTTTAATTGGTTGATTACTTTTAGGCCAATGCCCACTATGTAACAGTATGTCACATGCTTACAGACCAAGAACTAAAACATGCTGACTGACTAGAAGGAAAGAATAGTCTCGGGTCGATCCTTGAATCGTTTCCTACACAGTAGACGCTTTTCAAAACACGATGTACAACCAAACAGGGCCAACTGTGAAGAAATATAAATCGCGTCGGCCTACATGGCGCCTTTTAACTTGAATCGCGATGGGATACCCCGTCGCATTCATGAAACACATTAAAATAATTATATAAAATTTGTGAAAAGCTTTGAGCGGGAAACCATGCAGAATCGCGTCGGGTGTTCCGTCGCGTATCAGACCGGCGCAGAAACCCACACGGCGCGAAGTCTCACGCGGACCGTTGACTGGTCAGACGTCGAATCGCGTCGGACTACACAGTCATGGTTTACTAAATCACGTCGACCAAGGCCGACGCGATACCAGGCGCTGGAATCGCGTCGCCTGGACTGGACGCGGTTCAAACCCAAAACCCGAAAACATAGGAACCACCAGCGATCCTCTTACCATGCTTATATCTCTCTATATATTGATATTTAGACAAAACCTTCAACATGAAACATGACGAGGACAACTAGTAGAAGGACTTTCATGTTGTGGGTTGGATCTAATTCGGTCTCAAATCACGTGCAACACATGAAGAACGCAAAAATCCCTAAACATGTGCGACCTAGGGAAAACACTTAGAACACGACGTATACACCATGGAAATTGGGAAAATCAAGTGCGTATGAAACTAGACATGCAGCACTACCAGATGGTATAGGTTTTGTTTAGTCTTGGCCGGAGATCACCTACCTTTGAATGCTAAGAATTCCTTGCAGGTTCTGGGTCGATGCAGAGCGAGGTTGAGGAAGAACCATGTTTTCCCTAGCTGTTCTCCTCTCCTCCTGCACCCTAGTCTTGCTCCTCACGACCCAACTCGATGCCAAACCTTCCTTAAGAGTTTAGTGGCGAGTTCTTATAGCTTTAGGGTTTAATTTCATGTCCTGGCTAATAACACTCTTTTAAACCCTAATCTGCCTTTCCTAATTACCACATATTCCATGTACGAATTTTGGTTATTTTTTTGTTCCAATTTTATTTTTGGGCCAAAAGTGATCCATTGGCCCAATTTTGTTAATGGGTCATTAATACATGTTGTTGGAAGTCTCTCCAACATGTTTATTTAATTTATGGTCGTTTTATTTTTCGCGTTAACGTTTTCCAACTTAGTTTCCTAATTTGGTAATTCGTCACATTGTGACGTACATAAGGCCAATCAGATTTTTCGTTGCACGAATTTCTTTATGGATTCTTAGGGAAATATTTGGGGTTGATTTATAGTTTTACGAAATTTTCCGATGTGTTCTCTCACGTACGATAGTGGTACGTAAGTTCTATCATACTGATAATGCGGAAACTATTTATTTCTAATTTTTAAATTACTAAATTTCCGGGGTGTTACATGACCAATCCGTTATCATGTTGTTGTGCTATACTCTCATAAAAATTGCTATTGTTCTACGTTATCATGTGACATTGCTCTCTAGACTATACCTGGTCGTTCTCTTTAGTTATCCTGCTTGTCAAGATGTTAATCACTAAAGCATGCCTGTTTATATGAGATATTAAATCCTACTGGACGTTTATCGCTCATCCTGCGCTATTTATTTCATGTGTTTCAGGTCAGTCTGATGGAGACTACCACACTATAGCACCCCGAAAAATTCAGTAAATTAAAATTTTGAATAAATAGAAATAAATAAATTCTGTATTATCGAAATTGTAGAACATACGTACCACTATCGTACATGCAAGAACACATCGAAAAATTTTGTAAAATTATAAATCAACCCCAAACATTGTTCTTAATTGTTTCACAAATAAATTCATACAACAAAAAATCCGATAGGCCAAGTGTACGTCACAATGTGACTAATTATCCAAATTAGGAAACTAAGTTGGAAAACCATTAACACGGAAATATAACACGATCATAAGTTAAATAATCATGTTGGAGAGACTTCTAACATCATGTATTGATAACCCATTATCGGAATTGGGCCAATGGATCACTTTTGGCCCAAGAATAAAATGGAGCAAGAAAAATACCCAAAAATTCGTAACCCTAATTGAGCTGAAAATAGGAAGAGGTAATTAGGGAAATTCCTAAGCCAATTAGGCTTTCTTTGCAACCCAAATTTGTGCCTAGCCATGGTATAGGGTTTCTTAAAACCTCACACTCTAGTGGGGTGGGAAATCATCAAAAACATGGAAGGTGGAAACTCAAAACCGCACCCTTCCTCTCCTACACTCAATGGGACTTCTAAAAAGCCCTAGATGCTTAAATACTTGTCATGAAACCCTAGGGGATGAATTTACACATTTTTTGGGTCATGGGAGGCTGTTCTTGAGCACTAGAAGTGGAGGAAATTGCCCCAACTTGGAGCCTTCTTCCCTGCTGCGTTCTGCATCAACCTGTGTAGAGTGCTCTTCTTGGAGTCGACCTAAGGTAGGCCAATCCTTCACCAAACCGTACAAGACTTATATCCCTGGAAAGAGGGCCGAGTCTAGTTCCTAATCCCACTAGTTTGCCTATTTTTCATTAGTAGATCGGGTGTAGTAAGCGTTCTCCTCCAAGTGGTCTGAATAAGGGTTTTCTGGAGAACGAGACTTCTTCAACCCAAAAGGTAGGTGATCTTGGGCCAAATCTAAATAAATCTTATATCAATGTCTAGATCATCGAGTCTAATTTCATGTGCAAGTGATTCATCGATTTTCATTGAGTACATCTTGAGTGTTAAGCGTTTTTCCAAAGTCACGCATGTTAACAGCGTTTTATGTTCATGTTCATTTCTTGCGCATCCCGAGGCCCATTTTCATGAAACCAAAACCGTAGATCTCTTATATTCCATGTTCCCAACAAATTTCATGTTTACACTTTTGTCCTAAAAGCCCTAAAATAGGAGTTATAAGCGTTACATGAATCGTGGGTCTGTTTTCTTGCATTTTCGGGCAAGAACCCAAAATGCGACGGGACCAAACGTCGCGTTCTTGCATGCATGAATGCGACGTACTAGTCCGACGCATTCATGTGAAATGCGACTGTGCCCTACGTCGTGATTCTGGCTGTGACAGTACCGTCTTGATGCCTCAAACTGTGCACTGCATGGTTTTCAGAGCTGCATGAATCGCGACGTGGAATCCCGTTGCGATTTGACCAGTTTTCCCGCTCATAGTTTCACGCAATTTTTATATTATTGTTTTGAACGAATCTCATGACGGGACGGGGTTAAACCGTCACGATTCAAGTATGAAGACGACGGGATAGTCCGTCGCGACTTGAGTTTTACAGGTTAGTCATGCTTTGTCTGTACACTACGTTATGAAATGCATCGACTGTGTACAATGCGGATTTCAAGACCTACCCAAGACCTATTTTTTACAGTGTCTAGTGTTAGCCTTGCATGTTATGTTCTTAAGATGCATTGTATAGTCTGTCTAATGACCTAAAAGTCAATAACCCATGATAAAGACATAACGAAGTAAAGACTATTCTAATTGTTCATTAACGCTATGATCTACTCTTGCACACTATTGATTGAATCATCTATTGTTCTAGCTTGTTAAAGTGATTAATTGATATCTCAAAATGTTGCAAACCATGTATAGTTAAATGCATAGTCCATCTCATGCTATCTTGTTAATTGTTTTCCGCAAGTTTGAAACCGGTGGATTGTGGATTGAGACACGTGTTCACTACATGCTTGCACATCTAGGCAGTCCTTTCTTGGGGAATTGGAAACTCTCTGTTGGTCATTCCGTATCGATAGACAAGTGACCTTTTCTCTAAGACCTCCGTAAATCTCCATACTCCATGGATTCCCTCATGGAGACCAAGTTGGTTGTACCATTGAAGTTCCCTGGAGATTGCGTGCACTTCCTCTCTCATGTTGTTCTCATGAGTGTGATTTATAATCTAGACTTAAGCCATTAATGTAAAGAGATAACTAAAGTATAAATTGCACCGTTATGCTGCCGAAATCGTCTCTTGACTATTGGTATCATGCAATCATGTTCACATTGCATACTACTTGTTCTCATCATCATCATGAACATGACATTACACATGCTTACATATTGAAACTCTTGTTATTGGCCATTAATGACTATGGGTATCTACATTTAAAATTAAGTGAGATGCTGACCGGGCACGGCGAGTGTCCAAGGGCTCCAGTCTAGCCCCAATGACGGAGAGTCATAAATATACTGTTAAACCCAGGGTATAATGATTACTGGCATTGCATCTGTGCTGGGAAATAGTGTCGTGTTGAATGCTAGATATAATAACCACATACACGTGTCCTAGTGTGCATTTCAAGGTGGATCTTTCCTTAGTGTACATTAGTGTCTTTGTGCTTGATTAGTGTTACATGATCGTGCTCGTGCTTGCTTGCTTGCGTGATATGGCCATCCTGCAATTATTGCAATTTAAGTGATATCTTGCGTGCTTGTTACATACCACACTATTGATACCATCTAGCTCGTTATATCATTCTAGATCTTGCTCTATCATGATCACTCTATCTAGTTTGCTCAGGTATCATGTTTTAATGAGTTTTATTTGTACATACATATCATGATCATCGTGCTTACCTAGTTCTAAATTGCTAACCACTTATATCATTGTCCGCACATTTAGATATAAATCCTACTGGGTTAGTTTGCTCATTCCTACTTTTAACCATGCTAGGTGACTATGAAATACAAGAAGAGGAGCAAGTCGAGGATGGGAATGCGTCCGAGTGATGAGCGTCCCAACACTTGAGTCTATCTATAGTTAGTTTGTCTGGAGTGTTAGATTCTTGTAGTAGGTAGTGAGGAATAAATGTACTTTTCCTTTTATTGAGTCTTAGTCCTGTATTAGTTCATTTGAAACAAGGAAATGAGATCTGAATAAAATTTCAATTGAGTTCATTATTTGGGCCATATTATGATGTTGCGTTGTTATACATTTAATGCTTGCCAGCTAGAGGCTTATTTGCCGACTGTTCACGTCTCGAAATATTGACTCGAATTATCGGAATTAATATCCGCTGCGTAATTCTCGGGACGTGACAATTTAGTGGTATTAGAGCCTAGGAAAACCAAATAGGATACATGTCTCAGGATTAAGAGATACCTATGGAACCTAGGTCATGGAAATTAATATAGTACCTGACGAGAATGGGCAAAGACTAGGAATATGTTAGAATGAACAAAACATTCCTACCCATTGACTCATATAATGTATCTAGAGACATTAATTGGTTTCTATCCTTTTCTCAGGAACCCTCGTAACTCTTACACTCAACTGCAATGGCTCGCATTCAGTGGCAAGCTATGCAAGAAACTGTGGCTGGATTGACTCAAGCATTACAAAATGTGGTTTAGACTGGAAATCAGGCTGCCACGGCTAGGAATGGAGTGGGTGATTTACACCGCAACTTTAGGAGTTTGAACCCTCCTCGTTTTTCTGGATCCCCTGATCCAGACGAAGCGAAGAACTGGCAGGAGGAAATAGAAAGAATTTTCCAAGTTATGCAATGCACCAATAGGGAGAAGGTGGTACTGGCCACTTTTCAATTTACTAAGGATGCCCGAGCATGGTGGAAGGTGACATCGGCTCATCTGCTAAATGTAGCTAAATTGGAGTGGGCTGGATTCCTAGAAATATTTCGGGGAAAGTATTTCTCTGAGAGGGTCAAGGAAAAGAAGGCGGCAGAGTTTGCCGCACTAAAATAAAAGAGCATGTCTGTGGCTGAGTATGAAGCTCAGTTCGCTTGTTTGGCAGTGTATGCCCCACATTCGGTGGGCACGGAAAGGTTGAAGGCCAACAAGTTCATGGATGGGCTCATGCCCATGTTTATTAACAAGCTCAGACCCCACAACATTCAAACATACACTGAGATGGTCCAAAAAGCCCAGCTGGTAGAACACACTATGGCCAAAGTAGAAGGCATGAAGGGAAAGAGACTGCAAAATTGGTCCTTGTTAAACGAGGAGCAGTCAATACAACTGGAACTTTCCACAACAACAACAAAAGGCCAACCACTGGGAAAGACTATGGTATGGAGAAAAAGATTAAAGTAGAAGAAACATCGATTGTGGAATATTGCAAATTTTGCGATAAACCTGGGCACCAAGCAGACAAGTGCTGGAAGAAGGCCGGGGCTTGCCTACGATGTGGGAGTCATAAACATCGTATACCGAACTGTCCCATGCTAAAAGACGAAGCTGGAAGGAACCAAGGAGTGGTAAAGCATCAAGGACGCAAGAATGCAATAACGCAAGCGGAGCTCCCAGAAGGAGGTATGATTGTTAAGGAGAAATTGGAAAAGAATAATCTAGTAGCTATACCATAGTTTATCTGGTGGATTGAGAAGGAGTATAACAATCGTGGAAGAAAATAGGAGCGGAAGGAATGAAAAGAATAGTACTGGTAGCCATAGGTGTAGATGATGGACTAGCATCCACGAGCTAGAATGTTGAAACAAGTCAGAGAAATTAAATCCGAAACGACCTCAAGGATCATAATTATCAAGAGCCAATTAATGATCTATGAATTTGGGGACCAAATTCTCTTAAGTGGGGGAGGGTGTAGCACCACGAAAAATTCATGAAATTAAAATTTTGAATGAATGGAAATAAATAAATTCCGTATTAAAGAAATGGTAGAACATACGTACCACTATCGTACGTGCAAGAACACATCGAAAATTTCTGTAAAAAATATAAATCAACCCCAAACATTGTTCTTAATTGTTCCACAAATAAATTCGTGCAACAAAAATCTGATAGGCCAAGTGTACGTCACAATGTGACTAATTATCCAAATTAAGAAACTAAGTCGTAAAACCATTAACACGGAAATATAACACTATCATAAATTAAATAATCATGTGGAGAGACTTCCAACATCATGTATTGATGACCCATTATTGGAATTGGGCCAATGGATCACTTTTGGCCCAAGAATAAAATGGAGCAAGAAAAATACCCAAAAATTCGTAACCCTAATTGAGCTGAAAATAGGAAGAGGTAATTAGGGAAATTCCTGAGGCAATTAGGCTTTCTTGGCAACCCAAATTCGTGCCTAACCATGGTATGGGGTTTCCTAAAACCTCACACACTCTATTGGGTGTGGAAATCATCAAAACATGGAAGGTGGAAACCCAAAACCGCACCCTTCCTCTCCTACACCCAATGGGACTTCTAAAAAGCCCTAGATGCTTAAATACATGTCATGAAACCCTAGGGGATGAATTTACACATTGTTGGGGTCGTGGGAGGCTGTTCTTGAGCACTAGAAGTGGAGGAAATCGCCCCAACTTGGAGCTTTCTTCCCTGTTGCGTTCTGCATAGACCTGTGCAGAGTGCTCTTCTTGGAGTCGACCTAAGGCAGGCCAATCTTTCACCAAACTGTGCAAGACTTATACCCCTGGAAAAAGGGTCGAGTCTAGTTCCTAATACCACTAGTTTGCCTATTTTTAATTTAGTAGATCGGGTGTAGTAAGTGTTCTCCTCCAAGTGGTCTGAACGAGGGTTTTCTAGAGAATAAGACATCTTCAACCCAAAAGGTAGGTGATCTCGGGCCAAGTCTAAATAAATCTTATATCAATGTGTAGATCATCAAGTCTACTTTCATGTGCAAGTGATTTCATCAATTTGCATTCAGTACATCTTGAGTATTATGCGTTTTACCAAAGTCGCGCATGTTAATAGTGTTTTATGTTCATGTTGATTTCTCACGCATCCCGAGGCCCATTTTCATGAAATAAAAATCGTAGATCTCTTCTATTCCATGTTCCCAACAAGTTTCATGTTTACACTATTGTCCAAAAGCCCTAGAATAGGAGTTATAAGCGTTACATGAATCGTGGGTCCGTTTCCTGCGTTTTCGGGCAAGAACCCAAAACCCAACGGGACCAAACGTCACATTCTTGCATGCATGGACGCAACGTACTAGTCCGATGCATTCATGTGAAATGCGGACCGTGCCCTACGTCACGATTCTGACTGTGACCGTACCGTCCTGACGCCTCAAACTGTGCGTTGTATGTTTTAAGAGCCTACATAAATTGCGACGTAGAATACCATTACGATTTGACCAGTTTTCCTACTCATAGTTTCACACGATTTTTATATAATTGTTTTGAACGAATCTCATGAATGCGATGGGGTAAACTGTCTCGATTCAAGTATGAAGGCGACGGGATAGTCCTTCGCGATTTGAGTTTTTACAAGTTAGTCTTGTTTTATCTGTACACTGTGTTATGAAATGCGTCCACTGTGTACGATGCGGATTTCAAGACATACCCGAGACCTATTTTTACAGTGTTTAGTGTTAGCCTTGCATGTTATGTTCTTAAGATGCATTGTATAGTCTTTCTAATGACCTAAAAGCCAGTAACTCATGATAAAGACATAATGAAGTAAAGACTATTATAATTGGTCATTAACACTATGATCTACTCTTGCACACTATTGAATCATCTATTGTTCTAGCCTGTTAAAGTGATTAATGGCTATCTTAAAATGTTGCAAACCATGTATAGTTAAATGCATAGTCCATCTCATCCTATCTTGTTACTTGTTTTCTGCAAGTTTGAAATCGGTGGATTGTGGATTGAGACACGTGTTCACTACACACTTGCACATCTAGGCAGCCCTTTCTTGGGGAATTGGAAACTCTCTGTTGGTCATTCTGTATCGACAGAGAAGTGACCTTTTCTCTAAGACCTCTGTAAATCTCCGTACTACGTGGATTCCCTCATGGAGACCGAGTTGGTTGTACCATTGAAGTTCCCTGGAGATAGCATGCACTTCCTCTCTCATCTTGTTCTCGTAAGTGTGATTTACAATCTAGACTTAAGCCATTAATGTAAAGAGATAACTAAAGTATAAATTGCACCGTTATGCGGCCAAAAGTCTCTTGACTATTGTTATCATGCAATCATGTTCACATTGCGTACTACTTGTTCTCATCATCATCATGAACATGACATTACACATGCTTACATATTGAAACTCTTGTTATTGGCCATTAATGACTGTGGGTATCTACATTTAAAATTAAGTGAGATGCTGACCGGGCACGGCGAGTGTCCAAGGGCTCCAGTCTAGCCCCAATGATGGAGAGTCATAAATATACTGTTAACCATAGGGTATAATGATTATTGGCATTGCATCTGTGCTGGGAAATAGTGTCATGTTGAATGCTAGATACAATAACCACATACACGTGTCCTAGTGTGCATTTCAAGGTGGATATTTCCTTGGTGTACATTAGTGTCTTCGTGCTTGACTAGTGTTACATGATCGTGCTCGTGCTTGCTTGCTTGCGTGATATGGTCATCCTGCAATTATTGCAATTTAAAGTGATATCTTGCGTTCTTGTTACATGCCACACTATTGATACCATCTTGCTTGTTATATCGTTATAGATCTTGCTTTATCATGATCACTCTATCTAGCTTGTTTAGGTATCATGTTTTAATGAGTTTTATTCATACATGCATATCATGATCATCGTGCTTACCTAGTTCTAAATTGCTAATCACTTATATCATTGCCCGCACATTGAGATATAAATCCTACTAGGCTAGTTTGCTCATTCCCTACTTTTAACCATTCTAGGTGACTATGAAATACAAGAAGAGGATCAAGTCGAGGATGGGAATGCATATGAGTGATGAGCATCCCAACACTTGAGTCTATCTATAGTTAGTTTGTCTGGAGTGTTAGATTCTTGTAGTAGGTAGTGAGGAATAAATGTACTTTTCCTTTTATTGAGTCTTAGTCCTGTATTAGTTCATTTGAAACAAGGAAATGATATCTGAATAAAATTTCAATTGAGTTCATTATTTGGGCCATATTATGATGTTACGTTGTTATACATTTAGTGCTTGCTAGCTAGAGGCTTATTTGCCGACTATTCTCGTCTCGAAATATCGACTCGAATTATCCGAATTAATATCCACTGCATAATTCTTGGGACACCGTGATCGCCAATTTGTGAACGTGCTTTTTCAAACACTCCCACAAAGAGTAATTAAAAAAATAGAGATTTTGTAATGAAATGAAATATGCTTGGGGAAAGAAAAAGAAAGTGCTTGTGTGCACGAGACGGAGGTGATCACGCCAATTAGCCCGCATTTGAGTTGGGGCACCCGGTTAGCCACGCGCCCTTCTAAGCCTACCAGATTGTCCATGTGACGGAGCCGACTCTTGGAGAAGATGCGGGACGAGCTAGGGACTTCGTTATTCACATCAAACTTGAAGTGCAGGTCAGTCCAACAAGTAAACAACAACATGGAACTGTAAGGAGGCCTACCCAAGCTCACTGCCGTGAGTCCGCTGTAGAGGAAGGCTAACACCGCTGGTCCCAATCTCTCTCCCTCCCATATGCCGCACACTGCGCTTAACTGGTCCTCCTCGAGAATGTTGTCAATTGATGGGAAGAGGAGTGCACCCGCCAAGCATATGGCAAATCCTCTCATCACCTTCTCTAGTCTCTCGTCATTCTCCGCCTTGGGTATCTCCCTCGTTGTCCAGGCTGCTAGCTTTTGCAAATCAATTCTTTTTGTGGCTTGGATGTTCCGGGACGCTCTTTTGTCCATAAAGCTCTCAAGTACCTCCTTGCTTGAAAGAATCTTTGGCATGATCACCATATCATCTTCGTCTCCTCTTTTCATCCGCTTCAAGCCTAATAAAATTTCAACTTCTTCCAATAGAATAGTGGCTTCGAAGGTTTTAAAGAGGAAAGTATGGGTTTGAGGATGCCATAGTTCAACAAGTGCACCCATGGCCGCCCAGTCAAGGTGGATTTCGTGATAACGCTTGGCATGGACTGCAAGGTTTTGAATTCCCCATCTAGAAAGGATGGTTGTCATGTTGAGGCTCATAGAAAAGGTCAACTTTTGAAGCCATGGGAGGCGCATATACCTACGGTTACCCGAGAAAAGTGGATAATCCTATAGGAGGTATACATGGATAGGTATGTGCATGGGTGATGTGGCCATGATAAAAGTGGTACATGGGTGGGTTTGGCGCATGTGTCATGGCATGATCATGGGGGTGTCATCATAAGAATGGGTTGAGCATGACGTGTAGCGACCTCATTATATCGGTACGGTTATACCAACCCACGTCGATATAGTGAACGTTGCCACAGTGGGACATTTACCCAACAATAACATTCAGCTGAGATACACGTGAATATAAGAACAGAGTAGCGGAAGTAAAAGAACCACTGTCTTCAATTCATTCATCATCCACATTTAGCATACATGATTCGATAACATTTAAAGAACTAAAAGTTCACATAATTTAAATTGCTGAAAATAAAATACATAGGTGTCCATACTTATACATTCTTCCATGATAATGCTAATACAATGTTCAATTTACATACTATGAAAATCACAAAATGTCACAAGCACTCCAACACTCTAATCTCCGCGCTCGGAGTCGGTCTCCAACGTCTCCTCCACAAGTGTCTCATCACCAACTACACCTGTACGCCGAAGCAAGTAGTGAGTCTAAAAGACTCCGCAAGTAATTCTACACATACCGTACATGCACATATCATAGTAGGTTCTACATACACGATCACAAGACACAACATGTAGCATGCTTGACATTAAATTTTACAACCTATCATGGCGAATCTACAATTTAAACACATGGACTATGCTTTCATATTTCCTAAATTAGAATCACCTATCACATGCTTTCTATTCATTTCTCACATAAAAATCTACCTTCAACCAACTAAGACATGGAAGCCATTAACATGAATTTCCGAGCATGCATGAAAGGAAACATACCTAGCATGGAATCTACACATTCCTACGCATATACGTAACCATTTTACATGCTTTAAGCTTGCTGGTTTTACATGCTTAAGCAACCATAATCTAACACATGAGAGCTACAACAACGATTAAATCACAACATGTGAACAACCAAGTATGGAAGTTGTTTATATATGCTTAACAATTATCCCTAGCATGGATTCTAGGAAATTTGCATACATAAACATGATCATAACATAGTAAATCTACTGTTTAAGCATGATTTCAGATTGTCATAACATGGATTACAAACTCACATCCTCACATTTTGGTTTCACCTTTTTACACAATTTCAAATTCGCATATTTCACACTTTACACATGCACTTTTACACATTGTTCACATTCACATTTTTCACATGAACACATACACATTTACACATCCACATTTAGTGCCGTGACACATAATCCAAACCACCAAATAAGGACACAACACATCACATCAAATAGACGCCATCTAGGCATTACAATGGCGACTCTTGGACTGCGCAGACCAGGAGAACAAGTCTCCACCCTAACCAGTGGTACTTGTCCACCTCCAGGATTTCCCCCTAATGCCTTTAGGGTCACAACACATTGAACCTGCTCAGGGGACTTTTCCCTGATATGGTTCCACTACCCTCTGTGGAAGCAGTGTCACACTTGGCACAATTTACACATTACACGTTTTCCGATTTAAGCACTTAGTTTAGCACAGGACACTCACATCTCACTCATTCACTCATTCACACACATGGGGCTCTATTTTCCTGACATGACACTACAATTACAGAAATTTTACACTCAGGGAATTTCACTAATCAGGTTGCTATATACAAAATCAAATCATTTTACAACGGCATGCATTAGTTTCACATTTTTACATGGAAAATTCATATTGCATCATATACTAGTCCAAATGACCTGAAATTTTAACCACAGGCTAATTTCGGGTTTAGGATTCTTCATGCAAAATTTCAGATTTTTCTAAGCTAAAACGAAATTACAGAAAATCTAACATTAATTCCACATGATATCCGCAATTCGATTTAACATGGAGTTGAACACAAGCACAATTTTAACAACTCACTGTCTGAGCCCTAACAGGCATGGAGCTACAGAATTTATTCCTAAAATTTATTGGGCAATACACAATTTATGGAAGATTTATCATGACCTACGCATGCTTTCTATTTCCCAAACAACATCTTCACTAATTCACACAAGCATGGGAAAAGTCTCAGAATTTCAGAACAGAGACTGACTAATACATACATGACCCATGAAATGTAGGACATTCAGACTCGTCCTAAATCATACAAACAAAGGGTTGACAAGATTAGCAACTCATCATACATGTATTTCCATGGAATAAATGAACTCTATCATTTTCCACCTTGCACAAAAATCCATCCACACACCACATTCACTAGTATACGTAGTACATAAAGGCTACAATATATCCTCATCACGAGAAACACATCGAAAATAGTTGTATAAGAGGAGAGAACAGTTTTCTGTTCTGTCCTGAAGAACTTAACGGCAATCTTTGGCCGTCAAAGGGAGTTAACGGCACAATCGCTGGACGCTAAGAATGATCTTAACGGCTAGGGATGTTGCCGTTAAGGTCAGGTATGTGCAAAACACAGACCCGAGCTCCAAAGATGGGGTGAATTTGGGGGTCTAGGACACGAGGGAAAATACATAAAAATGGTAAAACCATCCTAGACACATACATGAACACTATGGGTAGGGTACTTGCCTTTTAGGTATACTCCAAAGGGATCAAAAGGCTTGGTGAAGCTCTCCTTGGGCTGTCCCAAGAAGTTCCCAACCAGCCTCCAAGATGGCCTTCCTCCGGGTTCTTGAGCAAGCTCTAGTGCAATCCGAGGTCGGGGATGCCTTCCTCGTTGATCCAGCAAGCTCCTTGATGCAGCAGGTGGCCGGATCAAGCTTCAGAACTTCAGATTTTGGGTTGCAAAGGTGAGGGTTTCTCACAGTCCGAAAATAGGGTTTCACTCCTTTCTCTTCTTCCTCTCTTGCAAAGGGGCAAAGGGGAAAAAAGAAGGCTTAGGGTTGTAAAAATGGGTTTGTATATAGGAGAGGGGGTTCTCCAATCCCGCAAGGGTGACAAGATGGCCTTTCAGACCGTTGGGGATAGCTCCCCAATGGTTGGGGTGGCTTGCTTCCGGAAATTTTGGCTCTGCAACGCATGCAGGTCAGAGAAGTTAGCGTCCACATCGCTGGACGCTGGACTTAGTGTTGGCGTCCATATGGTTGACGCCGACACCACACAAACATCCATTGATATTGACGCCAATCTGGCCTTCGGCCAGAACTCCAAAACATGCAGAAACCATGCACAACTTACACTTATATATGTCATACATATGTATTATCATGTACACACTACCAACATATCATTCATACATTATTTACAACTAATTTATACACATGCACACAATAGTATACTAACTAGTACTTACGTAGATATTTACATACGTACATACACAACATGAATTCTTTACATGCAATACAATAATGCAACAAAATTCGAGGGCCTTACATGACGCATGGAGCATAGTCACATGGGTAGATGGGTTCGGCCATGGTAGTTGGAAGGGAAGAAGAAGAGAGGGGGAAAAAAGGGAAAATAATAAAAGAAATGAAGAACAATTAGAATAAGTAGGTGAACAATCAAGAACATGCAAGAACAGTGAAGAACACATTAAAAAATAGTCAAAATCAATGCAAAGATCACATGAACTTACCAGTTTGGCTTGAATCAACTTGCAGATGTGTCCATCAATCTTGCTTAGCCTCATAAACCCCTCAATTCTTGGCTTCTTGGATGGGGGAGCATCATCATGATCCATGGCTTCAATAGCTTTTCTTCTCCTTCTCCTCCTCTTCTTGCTTCAATTGATAGATTTCTAAGCTTTGGAGAGGGTGAAAGTATGAAAAGAGCATGGTTTTGGGTGTTTTTAAACCCCCATGGCCGCACAAGCCCGAAGGCAATCCCAAAAGAGAGCAAGCAATGCAAAATAGGCAAGAAAATCAAGCCTCAGGTGGAAAGTCTAAATCGCGTCTGACACATACGTCGCGATTCAAAGCGCTTAATCTGACTTCCATTGTGACAGGTGAAGGTAAATCGCGACCGACGAAGTCGTTGTGATTCAGGTAAAAGAAGCGCATCCATTTGCCCTGTCGCGATTGTCAAGCAACAATATTTTCACATTTTTGCTCTATTATTTGTTGCATGTCAGTACTAATCAGTCTCTGAGCGCAGGTTCTGGACACGTTTCGCGCCGTACAATTCATGAGCATCATCGGCGATCTCCAACCTCTGGTATTGTATAGTTGCATTTTACTATACGTTATACTCTATTAGATCACATCAAGGACCTCGAGGCTCTGATGAATCTGGAATTTGAGTTCCCCTCCTCCACCAAAAATAGTGATAACTCTAGAAGATTCTTACGACTTGAGGAAGGCCGTTACGATTCGCAGAAGGATGACGGATTCCATCTGGTATCTTGACTTCGGCATCGTAGCAATATTATCCTTGGTTATTTTATATTTTCTTTTGTTTTAATCCTTTTTCTTTTAGCCCAGCATGCATCATATAGGACTTTGAGCATACTTCTGGACGATTACTCTTGTGCTTAACTGAAGAGAACTACTTATCCTTGATTCCAATTAACATGAAATATTCAATTCCAAGTCAAGTATTCAGTTTATCATGTTGA
Source organism: Colocasia esculenta (assembly GCA_014218235.1). Lineage (NCBI taxonomy): Eukaryota > Viridiplantae > Streptophyta > Magnoliopsida > Alismatales > Araceae > Colocasia > Colocasia esculenta. The sequence goes on from JACBKR010000307.1 coordinate 17,500, forward strand.
TGTTTGGAGATCATTTCTTGAGAAACTCCTTGTTTTGGATTCCTTTATCAATTCATCCTATTTTCCCTAAGATCCACCTTGGCTGCAGCACGTCCACAAGCTGGTAAACGCTCCCCAATGGTGAAACCTGCCGGATTGTGTCCGTAGGTACTTCCCTGACACTGGAAGTTGATCTTTCTCCCCTTCGTGCCCACGTGCACACCCTTTCCCTTCGTCCAAACATTGAGTTTTCTCTTGAGGTTTTCTACAAGCCGCTTCATTTTGAATTGAAGAACAGCTCCAGTCATATGTTGTTGAGGCGTCTCTCATCACACCTTGGCGTCTACTTTTCAGTCATTCCACTCCCTTCCACTCAATTCACTACATTTTGTTGCTTTCATTTCGTGTCATTCCACTCCATTTCCTTGAAAAGCAGACGCCAAGGCGTGGCAGCTGTAGACATGCCATTTTAACAATATGTCGAGTAAATTTCATGTTATACCATAATGCCTCAAAGTGGCTCTCTTCAATTAACCTCTTGAGTGATTTTCCTATTTTTCCAGATTTTTCTAGGGTTTTTAGGAATTTCTCTAAGGGGTCCAAAGGGGTCTGTTGAACACAAGTAATTCGCGTCTGACACAGTGGACGCCTTTTAGGATGTCAAATCTGCAGCGGGTAAAACCGACACGTATCATACTTCCTTTTCTAGTGCTTACCACGTTTTGAATCGCGTCCTACAGAGTCGACGCGTTTAAGAGTTTCCATTTTCGAATTATGGCAAATTCCAAAATTGTTTTAGGAAAGATTTTCTTGCTATTTAGAATCGCGTCCACATTGTCCGTCGCATTTCTTACCTTCCATTATATGAAGATCGACTATCCTCAAAAGATCGATTCTTTTCAAATACGCGGCCACTCAGGTTGTCGCAATTCAATATTTCCATTTATTAATATTTGGAAAGAATCATTTGAAATCGGAAGTATTTGAAACGTGGCGGTCTTTGCCGACGTGATTCTTGAACCTGCTATAATCGTTGTTGGAAAGACTTAAGTAGAGCAAGTCGGTCTTAGGAAACGTGGCACTTTGGTCGGACGCGATTCACTGAGATAGGCGCCCACTGTGTCCAACGCGATTTCTGAATTTTTCCTCAATAAAAAGACCCCCGAGGCCACTGTTTTGAGAACAACCCAAGCACTACGGCGAAGCCCTGCCGCACTGGAGACTCAACCTCCGAGCTGAAAGAAGCACCCTCATTTCCAAGCTACTACGAGCCTCTCATTCCTTAGAGTTCGGAGCGGTCATCCTCACCTACATCGGGGCTCGTGGAGGCTTCTTCCTCCCTTTTCAGTCATCTCCAAACAGCGGCTTCGCATCACCATTTCTTCTCCCCTCATTTCATTCTTGTTTGTTTGCTTTATTACTTAGCGCATTCATCATATCATTTTCACACACACACACCATTTTTCCACACCTACATTTAGGGGTTTAACACCACTCCCACGAGGTGTGTTAACGCCCATGCCATTGCATTTTTCTTGCATTCCATTGAACTTTATACCTCAATTCATAGTCTAATAAATCTTTAACTTGTTTGGTGTCTTTCTCATTTTGCAAGGTAACCGACAAACTAAAGTCTTCTTCGCCGGTCGGCCGATGGAAGTAGTAGAAGTCAACCCACACCACACTCCCGTGATCTTTGGGTGAAAGTAAGTAACTTCTGCCTCTTCACCCATTTCCTTCGGTACCCTCGCGTACCTGGCGATCACACCTCCATCTCGTGCACACAAGCACTTTCTTTTCCATTCCCCACGCATATTTCATTTCATTAAAAAAATCTCTATTTTTTTTATTACTCTTTGTGGGAGTGTTTGAAAAAGCACGTTCACAAATGGCGATCACGAGACATCATTGGTCGCCAAGATGTTAATCACTTAAAGTATGTCTGTTTATATGAGATATGAAGTCCTACTGGGCGTTATCGTTCATCCTGCGCTATTTATTTCATGTGTTTCAGGTTAGTCTGATGGAGACTACCACACTCACGAGGAAGGGGACGAGGATGTGCAAGAGTGACCAGATTTTTCGACAACCAATGCTTTTTAGTAGTTTGATAGTCAATAGTTAGTAATTTTGTAATAGTTTGGATTTGGAATAAAGTACTCTAGGCCCTAGTTTTGGCTCTGATTAGCGAATGTAATAGTTGATTTGAGGAGCTATTAATGAAGTTGGATTTTATTTGGCGTTATTCCAAATTGTGCAATGGTATGATGTCTATTTATCACTCTGTATTATTTAATTAACTGTATTACCGCTCCGATATTCCGCGTCGGGGCGTTACAAAAAACATACATGTCATTATCGTATGTACAAAAATACATCAGAAAATTCCATAAAAATTATTGTTCAACTCTGAATAATATTTCTAGTCGACACGCAAAGAGGGTCGAGTGAAGAAAAATCCAATTAGCCAAGTTTTAAGTGTTTTACAACTTATTATCGGTATTAGGGAATAAGTGGGGAATCCACTATCATGTCTACAAAAGATGATCCCAAACTAAAATAAAAATGAGGGGTAGACTTCAAACAATATGTATTGATAGCCCATCATAGGATTTGGACCAATGGACAACTTATGGCCTATGAATAAATTCAAGTAAGAAAATATCATGGAAATTCGTAGGTTTAATTGGGCTTGATTTGGAAAGAACAATTAGGGCTAAAAACTAGTTTAATGGACTCCAAAAACTACCCAAATTCATGCACAACTATAATAGGAGGTTTGCTAATAGATTTCCCACACATATTGGGATGGGAATCTTCAAATGAAGGAAGGATTAACCAAACTCGGAGCTCCCCATTCCTATACACATTAGGACTCCTAAACAACCATAAATCTATAAATATTCATCATAAACCTCTTGGGGATGAGTTACCAACTTGCTGGGGTCATGTGGACACTAACTAGAGCACCAGAGGAGGAGAAGATCGCCCCCAACCGGAGCTTTCTTCCCCAACCAACGTTCTGCATCATCCTACAGAAGACCTTTCTTAGGAACGTTCAAAGGTAGGTGTTCTCGTGCAAAAGATGAACCAACATTATACCATGTTAAATCTCTTCGTGTCTAGTTTCATATGCATCTATTTTTCCCAATTTTAATTAAGCATGCTTCAAGTATAAAGCGATTTCCAAGAGTCGCGCATGATTAGGACTTTTTGTATTTATATCATGATTCATGTATATCGAGGTCAAATTGGGTCAACCCAAAATTGTAGTTATCTTCTACTCTTCATCATCTACAACTTTCATGTTCAGAGTTTTGCCCAAAGAACCCTAAATAGCGAGTTATAGATCAAACAAGTGGATCAAGGTTGTTTTCAGTGTTTTTGGGCAAGCACCTTAATCCGCAACGGAACCAGACGTTGCAGATTATAGGGGCTTTTCGCAACGCACTTAACCATCACATTTTATTGAATAGCGATCGTTTATACTTTCGCAATTCATAAATGTTCTAACAGGATCCGATTGCATCAAACTATGCACTGCATGGAATTCAACATCGGTCATGATCGCGATCAGACATCCCGTTGTAGATTGATCTATTTTCCTGCCTTTGATTTTCGTGCAATTTTTGTATTTGAATTTTAAAAATGCCTATAAATAGTGACGATCTTATCTGTCGTGATTTTAGGAGAAGGCGATTGTTAAAACTGTCACACTTTAAGAAATCAATTGCTCCCTTGCTTCGACTGACGACAACTTTCATAATAGCGTCGACCTAAACCGCCGCATTTTATAAGGCCATCTGAAACGCAATTTTCATTATATAAGCCTTAGAAATAGCGACAACTAAACCCGTCGTGATTTCTAATGCCTACCCAAGACCTTTTTTACTCAGTCTAGATTGTAAGACTTGAATGATATGTGTATAGAAAATATTGTTCAATCTGTCCAGAGGCCTAGAAACTGTCAATCAATGTAAAAGTCATAACAACCTGAGAGTCTATTCTAATTGTTCTTAATTCGCATGATCTTTCTATCTTGAGATTGATATGTTCATCTTGATGCTCTAGCTTGCTATTAAAATGGAAGTGACCTTGTTAAATTGCATAAAACATGTTAACGAAATCTTGATAGTCTTGCTTTATAATATGTCTTCGTGTTACTTGCTTTCCGCTTTGTTTTACACTGGTAGATTGTGATATATATCTTGAGGTATGTTCTACACTACACGTTTGAACAAATAGGTAGCCCTTTCTTGGAGGATTGGAAACTTTCTACTGGACATTCCGTTTTGGTAGATTGGAGACCTTTCCACTAAGACCTCTGTAATCTCCGTACTCCATGGATTCCCATATGGAGACCGAGTTAGTTGTACCATTGAAGTTCCTGGAGATAGCATGCACTTCCTTTATCGTCTCTTTCTCATGAGTGTGGCTTTAAAAACATGAAACAAAGCTATTAAAGTAAAGATTTAACTAAAAGTGTAAATTACGTCGTCATGCTGCTGAAATTCTCTCTCGACTATTGTTATCATGAAATCATGTTCACATGATTTGTCTTTCTTAAAATCATCATGAACATGGTATTGAAATGTATACTTCTTGAAACTCTTGTTATTAGCCATGATGGACTGTGGGTATCTATATTTGAAAATAGTGAGATGTGTATCGGACACGGCGAGTGTCCAAGGGCTCCAGTCTAGCCCCAACGAGAGAGAGTCATATTTAATATACTGTTAACCATGGGGTATAATGATTACTGGCATTGCATCTGTGCTGGGAGTACTTTCTTGTTGAATGCTAGATACATAACCACATACACGTGTCCTAGTGTGCATTCCAAGGTGGCATAGATCTATAGTGCACATTACTGGCATCGTGCCTAATTACTATACATGATAAAGTTCTTGCTCATACGTGCTTGCTTGCTTGCTTGATATGACCATTCTGCGTTATTGCAAATGATTGATATCTTGTGTGCTTGTACATACAGCTCTATTGTTAGTTCTTGCTTGTTATATCATTCTAGATCTTGTTCAATCACTCTTGTTCAATCTTTCTTGTTCACATATCATGTTTAATTGATTTATCATACATGCATATCTTGATAATCGTGCCTGCCTAGTTCTTAACATGTTAATCACTTATATCTTTGCCCGCACATTGAGATATAAATTCCACTGGACTAGTTGTTCATTACCTACTTCTTAACATCTTAGGTGACATTTAAGTGGAAGATGAAGGCCAGAGCATGGATGGGATTACGTTTGAGTGAAGAGCATGTTTCAATCATAGTGTCTACCATTAGTTTATTTTGAGAGTTAGCTTGATGTAGTAGGTAGTGAGGAAGTATAATCTCATGTAATTTTCCCTTTTCTTGAGTCATTGTAGTTGAAAGTTCATGAAGTTGTAGTAAACATTGGAGATAAAATAAAAACTTAGTTGTGTTCATTATGTGGGATCTATTATAATTGTGTTGTTGCACATCTAATGTAACACCCCATATAAGAATATGTTAAATGGACTAAATCAGGAAACTACCAACAACTCGGACTAGTCATTTTCAGGGCTCGAGATGAAAAGTAACTCTGAAGTTAAGCGTGCTCAGTTGGAAGTAGTCCCAAGATGGGTGACCTTCCTGGGAAGTCTACCAACTAGCACGGTTGTTGGGCCAGTTTGCTTGTTGGGTTGTCACAAATGGTATCAGAGACTTGTCAAGCCAGAAGTGCAGGAACTAAGTGCCACACAGGACAAAGTGCTACGCTATGGGAGCCACCTCTTGAGGCCATAATGGCGCAAAGTGATACATAGTGGGAGCCACCTTGAGCCTGTGGGGGCCACCTCTAGAATTTTCTCTGCCTGGGGTTTGATTATGTGCTATATGTGAGCAGGAGCTTGTTGGGTTGTCACAAATGGTATCAGAGACTTGTCAAGCCAGAAGTGCAGGAACTAAGTGCCACACAGGACAAAGTGCTACGCTATGGGAGCCACCTCTTGAGGCCATAATGGCGCAAAGTGATACATAGTGGGAGCCACCTTGAGCCTGTGGGGGCCACCTCTAGAATTTTCTCTGCCTGGGGTTTGATTATGTGCTATATGTGAGTAGCGACGAGGACGTTGCTTATATAAGAGGGGTAGATTGTAACACCTCATATAAGAATATGTTAAATGGACTAAATCAGCAAACTACCAACAATTTGTACTAGTCATTTTCAGGGCTCGAGTTGAAAAAGAACTCAGAAGTTAAGCGTGCTCAGTTGGGAGTAGTCCCAGGATGGGTGACCTTCTTGGAAAGTCTACCAACTAGCACGGTTGTTGGGCCAGTTTGTTGGTTGGGTCGTCACATCTAATGCTCGCTAGCTAAAGGCTTATTTGTCGACTGCTCACATCTCGGATTATCGATTTAAATCTAATATTTTCGCTGCCTAATTCTTGGGACGTGACAGTTTAGTGGTATCAGAGCCTAGGAAATAAAGATAGAACTTATATGTCTCAGGATTAAGAGATACCCATGAAACTTAGGTCATGGAAACTACATATAGTGTCGGGTGAGAATGGGTAGACACGGGAATAAACTAGTTTTATAAACTAAGCACCCATACCCATCAATCTTTATGATTTAACTAAGAACATTAATTGTTTCTGTCCTTTTCTCATGAACTTCATTAATTCCTTAGCAATGGCACTCAACTAGTGGCAAGCGATGCAGGAAACTGTGGCAGGACTAACCCAAGCATTGCAGAATGTAGTGCAAGCTAGGAATCAAGCAGGAGCTAGGAATGGAGCTAGAAATCTGCTTCGCAACTTTTGGAGTTTGAATCCACCCCCTTTCTCTGGATCCCCTGACCCGGATGAAGCAGAAAATTGGCTAGAGGAAATGGAAAGAATTTTCCAAGTAATGCAATGCACTGAGAGGGAGAAGGTATTGATGGCTACTTTCCAACTGAGTAAAGATGCTAGAGCGTGGTGGAAGGCCACATCGACCCATTTACCCAATATTGCTGAACTAGAATGGGAAGGGTTACTGGAGATATTCCGGGGAAAATATATACTTCTTTGAAGGGTCCAGGAGAAGAAAGCTGTGGAGTTTGTCGTGCTAAAGCAGAAGGGTATGTATGTGGCTGAGTATGAGGCGCAGTTTGCATGTCTACCTCAATATGCCCCACATCTAGTGGGTACAGAAAAGCTAAAGGCAAATAGGTTTATGGATGGGCTGCGACCCATGTTTATTGAAAAGCTGGGACCACTCAACATCCGTACATATGCGGAGATGGTTCAGCAGGCTCAACTGGTGGAAGATACAATGTCAAAAGTGGAAAGCTTCAAAGGGAAACAAGTAGCAAGGCTAGCTTATATAAAGAAAGAAGCAACCCACACCACTGGATTGTTCACCCAGGAAACAACGGTAATAAGAGATCGAATGGCGGAAACAACGTCGACAATAATAAGAAGATCAAGGTGGAAGACCAACCGGTCATGGAGAATTGCAAATTTTGTGATAAGCATGAACACCAAGTGGACTAGTGCAAGAAGAAGGCCAGAGTTTGTGTGCGATGTGGAAGTCACGATCATCGTATACCCAACTGGCCCATGCTAAAAGACCAAGGTGTGGTAAAATGTCAAGGGTGCGTAAATGCGGTGATCCGAGCGGAACTCCTTGAAGGAGGAGGTATGGTGAATGATGCTACTCTTGTTAAACCTTTAGATTGATCTTATGATACCTTTCTTACTGGTATATTCCTAAGTGGGGGAGATGATTAAGGGAAAAGTTGGGAAAAATAATCTACTAGTTTTACCATAGCTCATCTGGTGAATTAAGATGGAGTCAGATTAACTGTAGAAGAGGGCAGGAGTGGAATGAATTAAATAAATTGTATTAATGGCCCATAGGTGAAGATGAATTGGCAGCTATGACAATAAGGGTGCAAGGATGTTGATACAAACTGGAGATTATAAAGGATCAAATCTGAAACGACATCGAGGACCCCAATTACCAAGATTCACCCAATGATTTGTGTGAATTTGGGGACCAAATTATCTTAAGTAGGGAGGATGTATCACCCCGAAATTCAGTAATTGAAATATTTGAAATAAATTGAAAATAATAAATTTAATATTATTGAAATAGTAAAAACATACGTGCCATTATCATATGTACAAAAATATATCAATAAATTACATAAAAATCATAGTTCAACTCTGAATAATATTTCTAGTCGACACGTGAAGAGAGTCAGATGAAGAAAAATCCAATTAGCCAAGTTTTAAGCATTTTACGACTTATTATCGGTATTAGGAATAAGTCAGGAATCCATTATCATGTGTACAAAAGATGTTCACAAACTAAAATAAAAATGAGGGGTAGACTTCAAATAATATGTATTGATAGCCCATCATAGGATTTCGACCAATGGACAACTTATGGCCCATGAATAAATTCAAGTAAGAAAATATCATGGAAATTCGTAGGTTTAATTGGGCTTGATTTGGAAAGAACAATTAGGGCTAAAAACTACTTTAATGGACTCTTAAAACTACCCAAATTCATGCACAACTATAATAGAAGGTTTCCTAATAGATTTTCCACACATATTGGGATGGGAATCCTCAAATGAAGGAAGGGATTAACCAAACTCGGAGCTCCCCTTTCCTATACACATTAGGACTCCTAAACAACCCTAAATCAATAAATACTTATCATAAACCCCTTGGGGACGAGTTACCAACTTGCTGGGGTCATGTGGAGACTAACTAGAGCACCAAAGGAGGAGGAGATCACCCCCAACTAGAGCTTTCTTCCCCAACCAACGTTCTGCATCATCCTACAGAAGACCTTTCTTAGAACATTCAAGGTAGGCGTTCTCAGGCAAAAGATGAACAAACCTTATATCATGTTAAATCTCTTTATGTCTAGTTTCATATGCATCTATTTTTCCCAATTTCATTAAGCATGCTTCGAGTATTAAGCGTTTTCCAAGAGTCACCCATGATGAGGGCTTTTTGTATTTATACCATGATTCATGCATATGGAGGTCAATTTTGTCAACCCAAAACTATAGTTCTCTTCTACTCTTCATCCTCTACAACTTTTTGTTGGATCGAGATGGAGCTTTAGATGTCCTAGAGGGGGTGAATAAGACTTCTTGCACTTTTAATTTTATCTTAAAATAAATCACACTAGATAGTATTGTTAGTACTTAGTGTGGTGTGTGTGAAACAAGTGAGAAATTGGAGTAAACAATCACACCAGTGCACAAAAGATTTATCTTGGTTCAGACCTCCTATCAATCAGGAGTCCTACGTCCAGTCCCCAAGCACCCTTTGGGATTTCACTAACTACCAAGAACACTTGGCATTCTCTCAACCTGAGAGGTATTACAACCCACTTGTATCCAGCAAGTCTTCCCTCACAGAGGGCCACTACAGGGAACAACCCTCTGCTGGTTTTTTACACGTAAATAAACACAATGTGTGTCTGCTCAGAAGAATGAGCAAACACAGAAAATCAGAAAGAGATTACAAATGGAATTGAAAGCTTTAACTCTTTCTGACTTAGAGAGTGGGACTGAAATGAAAATCCACAATAGCAAAAAGAGCCACCCAAAGAGAAGACTTCTGAAAGTAAGAGAGATTGGAATACGAGGCTTGAAGCAGGCTCTCTTCAGATCTTGAGCTCTTTTCTCTTTTCTTCCTAAGTGTTGAAAGTGTTTGTGTATTTGCTTTGTATTGTTACTTGTAGTTTTCACTTTCAAACTTCAACTTCATATAAAGTCTTCAGAAATTTCCCGTTTGAGAAGTGGATGTTAGAAAATAGCCGTTTGAATTTGAACATTGGGTCTTGGTCGTGAGACAGCTGAGATGTGAACATCAGAAAGCAAGTCTTCTGTCTTTTGAGTCTCAACGGCTTCAGCCTATGATTATAGCTGCATGGCTCTTCTTCAGATATCTTCTCCTGATTTTCTACAAACACCGTACCAAGTCTTTTCCTTTTTCTCATGGTTGTTTTGAAAGATATAAATAATGTAAGAAGGTAAGGGACAAGTAGTTGCTTAACAGATATCTATCAGTTCCAGAGAGACAGTCTGTCCTTTGAACAGTGCCGGGTAGGTGAGCATTCAAGAGGAATCGACACCTATTTGTCACGCAATACAGCTGCAAAGGGAACTTTTCTTAAAATATGAAAACTAGATATACTGATGTATGCTAACATATGTCTTTGAGAGACATGTAGCATTCTGAAAAGATAGACTATGAAACTGATATTTGGAAATGACATGAAGCATTAAACACAAGAGAAGTACAAAGCTTATTTAACTATTAGTATTTAGATAACACACAGAAAATGACATAGTGCACATCATGTGTTCATTTAGTTCATTGAATAGTTTTATAAGAATTAAACATTAATCATACTAAGAATACATTAACATATCTGCAAAATAATAACATATACTTAAAAACATCTAAGTGTAGAAGATCAAGGAAGTTGATGTTATACTTCGACTTTCAAGGAGTCGAAGTGCTACAAGTCTAACAGTCATACTTTGACTTTTGACGAGTCGGTGTACTTCCAATAAACTGTATGAAAGACTTCGACTATAGACTTCGACTGTAGATAAGTCAGAGTAGAATCAACCAATGATATCAGACTTCAACTTATCAAGAGTCGGAGTATGTCAGTTTGTTTATAGTCGGTATCCAACTTCGACTATTCGAGAGTCGGAGTGGGTCCATTGGTTCGATATTTTGAGAGTCGGAATAACGCCAGTTCAACAAACGATAGCTTACTTCGACTTCTCAGGAGTTGTAGTGGTAATACTTCGACTTCTTGGGAGTCAGAGTCAGTATGATATGTATGTATACATGTGTACTTAGAAAAGTTTTCTTAATGAAAGTTGACAGTGTGTCGACACTTAGGCTTAGTGTGTCGACACCAATAGACTGTAAGATATATATATAATACATGTATGTCTTTACTAAAACACATTATTTTCATACAAAATAAAGTGTGGTATCATTAAATAATTTGTTTAGGAGATTACTTAAAATATTTTGTCATAAACAAAAATAATGATCAAGCAATTGTAAGAGATGAATGCACAACAATTCTTTTAAACATAAATCAACCATTTATAATAGATAACTGTTCAACAATTCTCCCTCTTTTTGTTAATGGCAAAAACAATCTTTTATATACACAGTGTAAACAAATTTTAATTAATCATTTGATTTTGTTTGTTGTTCTCCTATTTGTTCTATATATCCTTTGTCTTCTCCCCCTTTGTGGCATTAATAGCAAGGAAATGAGACAGAGAAAGAGGAAGAGAGACAGAAATGAGAAAGAACAAATATATATTAAGAACTAAAAAGTATTTGTACATACCTCAAGAAGATTGAGGGAGATAGAGAGAAGGTGAGACTTGATCAAAGAAGGGTTGAAGAAGATCCCACAGCTTCTTCTCATTTTCAGGGAATACATGGGAAAATATAGAACTATCTATATTATAGGAGGGTCCTACAGAAGGGAGTTTCCTATAGGACTTAGGGTGACGGCGATGATACTAAGAAATCTTCTTGTGAAGGGCATCACCACGCAGAGATTGTCTAAGAGGGATAAATTTCCTATTAGTAGTTCTATGCAAAACTCATGAACTGTGATATTCTACTGAAGACCTTGAGATTAAGCTGCTGACTTAGCCTTGTAATAGATGTTGTATCTCTCTGTCCATTTCAGAGAGACACACTTCCAAAGAGTATCATAACCTTCAGTCAAAAAGGCAGAGGGAGATAATTTCTACTTTCTGCATTCTTTGGCTTCTTCAGGATAACACACTGCCCACTGCTCTTCTGTCAGTCTTTCAGACTCTACAAAGTTGTGCTGGAAATCTTGGAGAAAAGTGGAATTATTTGAGGCATACATCAGGACAAACCTATGAAAGGAGAGCTTAATGTTGTACTTGATTTTGAATCTAACAGCTATCCTGATGTGCCTATTGAAGACTACTTGAGCAAAAGATTTTCTTGCTGAAACTGCACCAATTAGACTGGGGTATAGACCTGAGGGCAATCCAATAGTCATAGAAGGAGTGATAGTTCTTTGCCCTTGGAGCAACATAGCCCACTGACCCCTACTGACTTTAGCTAGATTTAATCTGAATCTTTCTTCATTGAAGTGTTTCATCCTGCTAAAACTAGTTTGCTGCTCTTTTATTAAGTTTCCAAAGGGATCAAAAATATGAGATTCAGTGAGATGAGAGATTAATAAACCATTGCGCCTTTCAAAAGCTTGCTTAACTTGACTGCTTCATCAGGATAGAGTGACAAAAATCCACCTCTGTAAGATTGTGACTCTTCTGAGTGATAAGATTTAAGGCATCGAGAGGAACTTCCTGGGTTTTGATCAAGAGAGGGAGCTAGTCCTTGAATTTGTAGCCTGGCAACCCATGGACTTCAAGAAAAGCTTTGATTTGCATAAATTCTTGGAAAAGAGCAAAATTGTGCTCAGAATGATAAATGAAAGCATACCAAAAGGAGGAATGATTTGTTAGGTTTATTCTTCCCTTTCTGCCCAACTTGAGATGGAAGTGCCACACTAGGCACAATCTGAGCAAGAGGGTGAGTAGAGAGAGCAGAAGAGGGTGTAGATGATCTTGGAAGGGATAAGAAGAAAAGAGGAGGTAAGGTGTGAAGAACTGGAGGGTTTATAGGTGTAGCAGTGAAGGTATACACTGTAGAAGATGAGGCAAAAGAAGTGATTGGAGGAGAAGGAGTTGTTCCTCTGGCTGGGAAGTAGATGGAGAAAAGGATTAGAGGAAACTGGAGGTATTGGTTCAAAGGGAGCTAGAGGTAAGGGTGAAGGTTTAGAGGAAGGAAAGACTACAGAACTGGATTTTACAAGCTTCCTCCTTACTCTTCTCTTGAAATTCTGAACTCTGGGTATAGACACGCGATTTTGACTCCACTGCGGGCAATTTTCATATTGCGCCTTGATGCCACAAATGGCCCTCTTTTTGCCTTGCAAGAGTAATTTCCCAATCATTCTCGGACCACCTTATTCTTCCCCAATGCTTCCCCTCCACTTCCAAGGCTCGTCGGAGGTCGTGAGCAGCATTTTCAAGTCGCATCAGGTATGGCGGACGCGTTTATGAGGGCAGCCGAAATGCATCCGGTCTGGTGGACGTGATTATGCTCGTTTATCCGCCTTTTGGCACATGCTCCAATTGGAATCGCGTCCACCATGGCCGCTGCGATTAAGCCCTGGACCTAAAGTCGTCGCACTCAAGAGCGCCCGTACATCGAGTCATGGCGGATCTTTGAATCGCGTCCGCCTGAACCGCCGCGGTTTTAAAGTCAAACCCTAAGGTCCCTAGCTAGGATCGGCCCCATTAAGAGCTCGTGCCTCAAAATCAGAGTGCTTTTAGAATCGCGTCCATCAGGCTCGCCGCATTTTCAAGATCTCCTGTCAAATCAGCATCGATTTAATCAAAGATCGATTTGGTAAGAAATCGCGGCGCGCTGTCCCGACGTGATTCTGAAGGTGGCCGCAGGCTATAATCATCATGCTATTGTCAAATCAAGGGCTTGTAAATTGCGGTGCTCCGTGTGGACGCGATTCATGTCTTATAGGCGTCCGATGTACCCGACGTGATTTTGGCAAGTTTTGCCTATAAATACAGGCCAAGTGCAACCATTTTTTTTTCCAAAAATCCACCCCCCCCCCCTACGGCGGAGATCTGCCGGATTCTTCCCTCACTCCCCCACGGCGGAGCCCTGCCGGACCGGCGACTCGGCTTCCAAACCAAGGAGGAGCGCCTACCATTCCACGTCAAGCTGCGTCCTCATTCCTCGGAGTTCGGAGCTGGCGTTCCGCCGCCTTCTCATGTGCGTCGGAGCAAGGCGGAAGCTTCTTCCTCGTCTTCCTTCCTCCGTATACTCGGCAGCGGCCATCGCGCCATCCATCGGGGAAGCACCCCCCTCTCCCTTTCTTTGTTTATTTCAACTCATCCGGGCCCCATGTGGCTCTTCTTTACTCTTTTATATTCACACATACATGCATGCATACACACACACACCTACATTTTAGGGGTTTAAAAGCCACCACACGGTAAGTCATTCCCCATGCCATTCTTTCATTTCATTTCATTTATTTAGGATTGTATACTGCACCCGTGGCTAATCCCCTTATCTTCTTGTCTTCTTTTTTTGTCAGGGTAATCAAAACAAGGAAAAGCGTCTTCTACCACGGCCGGTCGTGCTCGTAGAAGAAGAGGAACCCACATCCCCGCGCAACCTCCCATGCTCTAACAGGTATTCTACGCGATCAACCCTTCCATTCGCACCCTTCCCGTGCACCTCCTTCGGTACCCTCGCGTACCTGGCGATCACAGTTTCTTTCTTTTCTTTTTTTATCCCCCCTTTGTAGCCAGCTCGTCTTTCTTTTTTGGGGAGCTCCCGATGAGCTTCCGAAAATAGACGGAAAGCGATCTTTTTCTTTCTTTTCACTCACCGCCCCCATGCGTTCTTCGTTCTTTTTCTTTTCATCCCTCTTTGTGGACCGTAGCTCGGAGTTCCCCCCTGAAAAAGGGAACGAAAGCTGCATCTACAAATTGGCGATCACGTGGGACATCTTTTTGCACTTTCCCTTTGATTACCCCCCCCCCCCCCTCCTTCGTGCCCCACGTGGCACTCTTCTTTTATATTTGCTTTATACCCTGCAAGCATGCTGTGTGTTTAATTTTCTTTTTTCCTGTACATCTTTCCTGTCGTTTCCTACTTTTTGTGTTGTTCTCGGGTTGCCTTTGGAATTGCGTCCGATACAGTGTACGCGATTCAGCTATTTATAACGCATCCAGTTAGCCGGACGCGTTTCACTTTTGTCGCGGCGGCTAAGGCCGACGCGTTTCTGTCTGACAGATCGTCCACAGGGACCGACCGCGGCGCTGACAGCCTTCTGGGGCTTTCAGATCCGCGGCCAGGTGACTGTAATGATCAGCTTATCCCCATGTAATTTAGATAATTACATATCTATTTTGGCGATTAACAAAATTAAAATAAGGTTAATCTAACAAGTTTCCATGAGATTTGAGCACAGGAAATGAATCTCGAAAGATCAAGAAAAACTAGTTAAGTATCTTCATCCTGTAATACTTAAAGTTCAGTGCATATAAATTTTCTAAATACACATCGATTTCTGTAAATGCTATAACGATTTCCTCATATCGATTTCAATCTCAGAACGATTCGCTAAGTGATCATATCGATTTCAATCTCAGAACGATTCGCTAAGTGATCGTATCGATTTGATTCTCACAACGATTTGATAAGTGAGAACAACGATTTGCTCTCACATCGATTTTGTTTCACAACGATTTGATAAGAGAGAACAACGATTTGCTCTCTCACATCGATTTTGTGTCACATCGATTTTGGTTTCACATCTATTTGATAAGAGAGAACAACGATTTGCTCTCACAAGATTCGGTTTCACATCGATTTGGTAAGTGAGAACAACGACTTGATCTCACAACGATTTGTCTCTCATAACGATTTGATTAGTTCCACATCGTTTTAGTATTTACATCGATTCGAAAAGTTACAACAACGACTTGGTCATTATAACGACTCGATAAGTTACACAACGATTGATTGCTGTAACGATTCGATAAGTCACAATAACGACTTGTCTATGTAACGATTCGATAAACAAAACAATGATTTGGTTATAACGATTTGCGTGTAATGATTCATTCTCAAACAATTCACTCATACAACGATTTCATAAGTGATTCTCACAACGATTTCATGAAATATAACAACTTGATATTCAAATATCTTGACAAGTCAAAGTCATCCCGCGTATTTCTCTTTTATCCATGCATTAAATAAACCATACATTTCTCTGCACGATGCATGTCCAGATATCTTCTATTCTTATGCTTCTGCATGTAATTCTTTTGGAAAGACAGAATGGAATTTCTATTTTTTTGTATTCTCACTCTAACGTTGACTGACAACAAGAGACAACTTAGTTGTCTACGTTTTAGCATTTAATGTGTGTAGGTCTCTGACAGCTCGACTCTATACAACGTGGATAAAGTAGAAATGGAGGATATCAAGAAGGATTTTCTTCTTACATGCATGGAACGCAAAGAACCGTTGACTATAAAGGAAAGCCATGCAGTCTAACGTTCTCTGAACATAGAGACAACGGATACTCCAACGGCTACATTTTTCAAAGAAGATATAAATAAAAGACTTGTGCCTACGTGAAGAACATATCTTGAGAATTCAAAATCAGCAGCACCATAGAAGAGCTCAGTCTTGTTGGATCTCTTATTTTGATGATGCTTAAGTATGATTCATAAAAAATGTGAAAATCATGCTATACATATTTCATTTATATCTCACATTGCTTTCCTTCATGTGTAGCTCATTTAAAAGAAGAAAACATATAGTGGTGTCGACACAACACCTAGTGGTGTCGACACTAGACCAATGTCGCAGCAGCCTATGTGTGAAGATGTACCAGTGGTGTCGACACAACACCCAGTGGTGTCGACACTAGTTGTCTGTCCCAGAAGTTGTTTCCAAGCCAGGAACCTGTGTGTCGAGACATAGTTGTGTAGTGTCGACACAGTTCGGATGATTCTCCAGATCTGAACTTACCAAGTCACGTGGATGATTTTGGTAAAGGGTTTTGGGCGGGAATTTATATGCTCCCAATTCCCAAGATATTTTGTGGACCCATAGGCTATAAATACCCCTTATCCACTTGGCTTTTGGGGATGATTGATCAAAATACACATCTGCTCTTCCAGACTCCAGAATATTCCCGCTATTTCTAAAGAAGGCTTCATCCTGGCGAATTGCTCCCAGATCTGAAGGAATCAAAGTCTTGAGCATCTTGGATGATACATTTGGAAGAAGAATTCGAGCCATCAGAGTCTTCTTCCTGGAGCTGAAGTAGAAGAACTGATCTCTACTTTGAAGCAGAAATAGGGACCTTCGAACCAGTCTTCTTCACTTTGAGTTTCAATTGATCTGACTGGTTCTTCATCTCAAACTCACTCTATTGAAGTGTGTGTTGTGAAATTGGCAATCCTTGTGCACAATTTCGTGTGTGTGATTGAATCTGAGATTTCCATATCTCAAGTGTGTGTGTTGTTCAGTGTGTTTTCTGAACTGGCAAGATAAGCCATTTTGTGTGTGTGTGTGGATGGTGGATGTAGGATACACAGTTGTGTAATCTGAACCACCTTAAATCTCTGTGTCTCTGTGGTTTGCTTACTAATTACGTTAGATATTTGATATGCTCACTGGTTCTTCAACATCTATTCTATTAACTTGTTCAAAATGTTGTGATTAAACTCTAATCTAAGCATCTAATCAAGTGAATTTCAAGTCTGGTGAAATCTATTCAACCCCCCCCCCCCCCCTTCTAGATTTCTTCATAGCAGTAATTCCGCAACATTTCAAGTCTCACTCCATCATTTTGTTGTAGCTCTTAGCTCTCTGTGTCTAGTGTAGAACCTTGAGAGAGCTTTTATGTACTGAGAGTGTTCTTTTTTGTAGATCTTTTCCTCTCAGTCTTCGCTTCGGATCAAGCACTGTGCTATTAGATTGGTCAGGGGCGTATCATCCCTTGAACACATCTTTGTGTTATTCCTTCATGTTGAAGGAAGACCTGGGGGTTCCAGGGTGTTTTTCCCTTCGTGTTGAAGGAAGACCTAGGGGTTCTAGGGTGTTGTATTCCTCTTCGGTTTGTGAAGAGAAGACCCTGCGGCTGGGTGTGTAAGTGTCCTTGAGGGGACTGTACCCTTGGGTAGTGAATCCTGAGTTTTTTGCTCAGGGACTGGACGTAGGACTCTTGTGGAGAGAGGTCTGAACCAGGATAAAATCTTGTGTAGTGAGATTGCTTGTGCTTGCTTTGTGTTTGTTATTTTCTTTTCACTAACACTAACAATCATCGAAGTGTCTATTGTGTGAATGTTTTTTATTACAGTTTAATAATCAAAATTTTTAAAGGATCCCATTCACCCCCCCCCCCTCTGGGCTTGCTAGCTGGCAACAGACTGGACACGATTAAGTCAAATAGCGGCCGCTGTACCGGACACGATTTGACTGACTGACAGAAATGCACCCCTTTGCTGTCATTTTTGCTATAACTATTGCATACAGAGCATATTGCATCGGTTGGGGGACCTCCTTCCCTCATATCCTAGGCTCCACACACCCTTCCGGTGAAGGCAAGCTCTCCAATGGGCATTCCGTCCCTTTAGACTAGAGAACCTTCTCCCGAACGCCGTAAGTCTTCGTACCCCGTGGATTCCCTCACGGCGGACCGAGCTGGTTGTACCCCTCCATTGACCCAGGTTAGTTATCCTATTGCGTACCTCGAAGTATCCATCTTCTACCCAACTAAGGTCTCATCTGGAGTGACACAATATTTTCCAATCCATTAATTAATTGTGAAACTCCTAAAACAAGCGTAAGCATTACAACTTGTTTGAACCACATTGATTGACTTATATCTTTGTTCAACTTGTTTGCTTGCTTGTTTTGTTAAAAATGGACTCACACCATCATGCAAATTTCAACATGGACTATGAGGATAATGTTAAATCTCCATCCTTTCAATCCCATGTCCGTCCATCTCACCACCGTGAGGGACAGCCTTCTACTTCCTATGGTTATGTGCGCACACCGCGCACTAACCAATTTGATGTCCCCTCACACTTACCTCCAATCAAAACCCGGCAAGAGCCTCCCCCCACTATGATCCCACTGTGCAAGCTGTCCTGCATGCCATGGATCGCTCACCCCTCAACAACTCAACCTTATACAATCTTTGGTTGAGGGTGTGACTCTTCCCCTCTCTCCTTTTCCCAGGCACCCGCCTTGTATATTCCGGCGACTTCGCCACCTCCCCCTATACATTCTTCATCACCTCGGCCCCCTGGCCATTTGAGCTCCCATGCTCAGGTCCGTACAGACCAACCCTTTGGAAGGCCCATTCATTCAAGGCCACCCCCATGTACTCCCTCATATGCCTAGCGGCAACCCACTCGACTCCACATGCTCTTCTCCAAAAATTGAACAATTTGGAGAATCAAATCAGCAAGCTTTCAATCCACGGGTGACCCCGTTGCCGCCATGCCGGCTCTCCCTTAAATTTATATTCGCCCTTCGGAGATGTCGACGTATCGATTGTACAATGGCACGGGTAATCCCTATCTTCATGTCAAGGAGTTTCTCTATGAGTCCTCTCATTGGCAACGAGACCCAATCACCTTGGCATATCTTTTTAGAAAATCTCTTGATGGCCCTGCTCTCGAATAGTTCTACTCTCTAGAGCCAAGTGAGGCAGGAGACTTCCGCCCATTGCACAAGAAATTCCTTCAGAGGTACAAAGACCGCGTTAGTCCTTATCTCTCTATCACGGATCTAGTATCCGAGAAGATGAGGGCTAACGAGGAATTTGTATAATTTGCTAACCGTTGGAGGTCAATGGCCCTTAGAATGCAGCATGTGCTCTTGGAGTCAGAGCAAATCAAATAATCATTTCCAACTCTACTCTGAGGTTCAAGCACATTCTGTCCATGAACCAAATCGAGACGATGGAAGAGCTCTGCGAGCTGGGGCGTTACATTCAAGCCCATTTAATGGACTCCCCGATCGTAGAACTATTCAATCAAATTAATCCGAGAAAGAACGGATCAGTGGACGCCATCCACCATCCACCTCGCCACCATACAACAACCACACCATATGCCTCTTCGCATACGCTACCCATCTACCACAATATGCCTCCACCTAGGCGTCGGTGTAGCACACCCGGAATTTCATTATATAAAAAATTCAATTAAATGGAAATAAATAATTTCCATAATATCAAGTATTTAAAACATACATATCATTATCGTATGTGCTAAAACACATCGGAAATTCCGTGAAAATTATAAATCAACCCCAACATTATTATTAAATGTTTCACAAAGAAACATGTGCCAAGAAAAATTGGATTAGTTAGTTTAAAGTGTTTCGAGACTTATTATCGTAATTCATGAATAAGTCGAAATCATTATCATACGTACTTGGATGAGTTAGAAAATTAATAAAAATTATATATGGGCTTCAAATAATATCCTCTAATGACCCATCAAGAAAATTGGGTCAATAAAAATCATTTGAGCTAGGTTTAAGAATTATTGTGACCGATTATCCAAATTAGGAAACAAGTCGGAAAACTGTTAACACGGAATACGACCGTAATTATAAATTAAATAAAAATGTTAGAAATGCTTCTAACAATATATATTAATGACCCAATATCATAATTGGGCCAATGGACATCATTTGGCCCAATAATCAAATAAAACAAGAAAATGCATGGAAATTCGTGGCTTAAATAGACAGAAATTAGAAAGAGTCAATTTGAGTTGAATTGGGATGCAATCATGCATTCTTGGCAACCCAAATTCGTGTCTAACTATGGTGGGAGGTTTCCTAAAGCCTCACACACTCAAAGAGAGGAAGAAATCCTCAAAAATAGGAAACTAACATGTCAAAACCGCAACTTGGCTTTCCTAGTCACAATAGGACTCCTAAACACCATGGAAGCTTAAATACTCTTCATCAACCCTTGGGGACGAATTTAGAACTTGTTGTGGTCGTGTGGAGAAGCTCTTGGTGGCTGAGGAGCTGTGGAACGACCACAAGAAGCTCTTCTTCTTCTTCCCCTCGTCTGCTGCGACCTGCACAAACTGTCCTCTTGAAGTCGACCAAAGGTGAGTCAAACCTAGACCAAACCTTGCAAGGCCTATACCCCTGGAAATAGGGTCAAGTCTATGTTCTAACCCAAGTGGAATGCCCAAATTCCATGCAGTATACACGGAGTAGTAGCGTTTCTTCCAAGTGGTCTGAACATGGGTTTTCTGGAAAAACGGGACTTCTTCAACCCATAAGGTAGGTTTTCTTGAGCCAAACCTTAACATATCCTATACCAATGTGTAGAGCATCAAGTTAGCTTTCTTTTCCCACTGGTTTCATCGAATTTTATTTAGTAGCTTTTGAATTATAAGCATTTTTCCAAAGTCGCGCACTGTTAGGGCTTTTCCCGTTCTTAATATGTTGCATGTGTTTCAAGACAGAATTAGAGTAAACTCATGACATGAAAGTTATTCTACTAGATGTCCTCGTCAGGTTTCATGTTGAACGTTTTGTCTAAATCTCATTATTTAGAGAGTTATAAGCATGTTAAGAGGGTTGCTGCATGAAACTACGTCTTCAGGTTACACTTGTCTTCTACGTTGTGTTTGACTTGATTAAAGTCTATCGAAACCATCCTTATTTTCTAATTCCAATTTACTGGAAGTACCCCTGCATGTCTAGGTTGTTTTAAAACTAGTTTCGTTATTTTTCATGCACTGTACAATTTGTTCTCTATTTTAGAACAACCATGTGTCAAAAGAAGGAAAGACTGGTCCGCAATCCAAAGCACTGTCCTTGCTCTGTCAGAGTCAGGCACGGACCCTGTGAACGCGACGGCCCGATAGGTCGCGTTCAGAGGTTTGATTGCGACATACCCCCTGTCGCTTTCTCAAGGCGACGTGCGCTCCGTCGCTATCTGCCTGCCTGATCTGACTTCCCTGTCGCGATGCTCACACACCTGTGTCGCCTTCTGGGCCCGACCTGTCGCCTTCCTTACATGAGCCTGTCGCGATCTGACCCCGGCCTAACAACACCCATGTCGCCTTCCTCTTAGGTGCATGTCGCGATCTGACCCTGGCCTGACAGACCCTGTCGCCTTCCTTATATGGCTATGTCGCGATCTCAGGATCTTTACCTGAAACCACTTGTTTTCTTGCAAAGTTTTCCGCATATACCCGAGGTCTGTTAAATGTGATATTTACTGTGTAAGTTGCCTGTCTTGGGTCTGATCATTACATGATTGTTATTTAATGGCTTAAAAGTGATTAACCTATTTAAAGCCTTAATTACATGAATGCTATTCTAAGTGCTCCTTAAATGTTATGATCCATTCATGCTTCTTGTGATTTAATCTTCCTACTATTCTTCCATGCTTAAATAATAATGGTGATCATAAAATCTTGCAAACCATGATTAGTTAAAGTGCATAGTTTTATTCCATGTTATATTGTCAAGTGCTTCCTGCGAGTTTGAGACCGATGGTTTGTGAATTGAGACACGCGTACCGCACTACACACTGGCACTGTTAGGTATCCCCTTTCTTGGAAAATTGGAAACTCTCTACCGGTCATTCCGAATCGGTAGACTAGCGACCTTTTCTCCAAGGCCTCCGTAAATCTCCTCTGACCATGGATTCCCACATGGCCGACGAGTTGGTTGTACCATTGAAGTTCCTAAAGATAGCGTGCACTTCCTTTCTCTTCTTGTTCTCGTGAGTGTGATTGACGATCTAGACTAAAGCCATTAATGTAAAGATTGAACGAAAGTATAAATCGTACCGTTATGCTGTCGAATTTATCTCTTGACCATTGTACTCATGAAATCATGTTCAATTACTTATTACTTGTTCTCCTCATCATCGTGAACATGACATTACATATGCTTACTTATTGAACTCTCATTGGCCATTATTAATGACTGTGGGTATCTACATTTAAAATTTTACATGAGATGCTGACAGGGCACGGCGTGTGTCCAAGGGCTCCAATCTAGCCCCAATGATGGCGAGTCATAGATATACTGTTAACCATGGGGTATAATGATTACTGGCGTTGCATCTGCGCTGGGAGTCCTGCTTGCTTGTTGAATGATAGATACAATACCACATACACATGTCCTAGTGTACATTCTTGATGGATCTTTTCTTGGTGTACATTAGTGTCTACGTGCCTGATTAGTGTTACTTGATCGTGCTCATACATTCTTGCTTGCTTGCTTGCGTGATATGGCCATCCTGCATTTAATGCAATTATTGATGTCTTGCGTTCTTGACACCAATTGAAATCTTGCGTGCTTGTATAAAGTGATCTATTGCTAGTTCTATCTTGTCATCTTGTTCACAAATCTTGTTCTATCATAATCACTCTCTCTAGCTTGTTTTATATATCATGTTTTAACGAGTTTTATTCGTACTTGCATATCATTCATCGTACTTGCCTAGTTCTAAAATGTTAATCACTTATATCATTGCCCGCACATTGAGATATAAATCCTACTGGCTAGTTTGCTCATTCCCTACTTTTACCCATCTAGGTGACTATGAAGTTCAAGAGGAAGAGCAAGTCGAGGATGGGAATGCGTCCGAGTGATGAGCGTTCCAACTATGAGTCTATTATAGTAATTTGTTTTGAGAGTTAGAACATGTAGTAGGAAGTGAGAAGTATTATGTACTTTCTTTTCATTGAGTCTTAGTCCTGTAATAGTTTCTATTTGAAATACAATGAGTTGAGATTTGAATACAATTTATATTGAGTTCAACATTTGGGCCCCATTATGATGTTGTGTTGATACACAATTAGTGCGCGCTAGCTAGAGGCTTATTTTCCGACTGTCCACGTCTCGAAATATCGACTCGAATTAATTAATAATATCCACTGCGTAATTCTCGGGACGTGAAACGTCCACTGATTCGTCCTCCTCGGACAAGCAGCAGCATCCAACTGGGCCCTATGACGCCCCCATGCAAGAAGAAGCTCTCGTGCCCTACGTTGCATCTGCTCCGGTACCCATACCAGCTCCAGCAACCATACCTCCACCACAGCCTGTTGCTCGGGCCGAGGTTGCCAGCGCCCAACCCATCTATGAAACCACTTGGTGTTACTGTAAGGCCCTCGATTTTTATTGCATTATTGTATTGCATGTAAATAAGTCATGTGTTATGTACGTATGTAGATATCTACGTAAGTACTAGTTGGTATACTATTGCATGCATGTGTATAAACTAGATGTACATAGGTATGAATGACTTGTTGATAGTGTGTACATGATAATACATATGTATGACATATATAGGTATAAGATGTGCAAGGTTTCTGCATGTTTTGGAGTCCTGGCCGAAGGCCTATAGGCGTCAATATCAATGGACGTTTGAGCTGAGTAGCGTCATCCCCATGGACGCCAATACTAATTCCAGCATCCAGCGATGTGGACGCCAAATTCTCTGACCTGCATGCATTGCAGAGCCCAGAAATTCCGGAAGCAAGCCACCCCAACCATTGGGAGCGTCCCCCCACGGTCTGAATGGCCATCTTGTCACCCCTTCGTGACAAGAGAACCCCTCTTCTATATTCAGACCCATTCTACAACCCTAACACTTCTCTTTGCCCCTTTGCAAGAGAGGAAGGAGAGAAAAAAAAGAGAGAAAACCTATTTTCGGACTGTGAGAAACCCCACTCTTTGCAACCTAAAATCCGAACTTCTGAAGCTTGATCCGGCCACCTGCTTCTTCAAGGAGTTTGCTGGATCATCGAGGAAGGCATCCTCGACCTCGGAAGGCACTGGAGTTTGCTCAGGAACCCAGAGTAAAGCGTTTCTAAGAGCTTCTTGGGACAGCCCCAAGAGCTTCACCGAGCCCTAGATCCGTCTGGTGAATTCTAGAGGCAAGTACCCTACCCATAGTGTTCATGTATGTGTCTAGGATGGTTTACCATTTTTATGTATTTTCCCTCGGTCCTAACCCCCCCAGTTCACCCCATCCTTGAGCTCGGGTATGTGTTCTGCACAGACCTGACATTAACGGCAATATCCCTGGCCGCTAAGATCATGCTTAGCGTCCAGCGATTATGCCGTTGACATTGGATTAGCGGCCATAGACCGCCGCCAAGTTCATCTGAGCAGAACAGCAAGCTGTTCGGCCCTTCTATATGATTAATTTCGACGTGTTTTGCATTGAGATATAATGTAACTCTTATATACTATGTACACTAGTTAATGTGATGAATGGGAGAATGAATGTACATCTATTTTGTGGGTGGTTGAGTTTAGTTATTTATCTAATGTGTATGAGAAAAGAATGGCCATGTGTATTCACCATGATCCTCATGGTCAGTGGCAAGTTTTGGTTGCCCTAATTTTTACACCATGTATGCATGTTACTATCTGTGTTCTGAATTTCTGACATTTCTCCCATGCTTGTATGATTATTTAAAAATTCTGTTTTGGGAAAAATAGAAATCATGCTTAGGCCATGTTAAAATCCCAGTAAATTACGTGTTACTCGATAAATTCGGGAACGAATTTGGTGACCCTGTGCATGCTAGGGTTCAGACAGTCAGCTGTTAAAATTGTGATTTTGTTTAACTCCATGTTAAATTGCATTATGAATATTAGTGGGGAATGGATGGTAAATTTTTTGTAAATTCATTTTGATTAGAAAATATGAAATTTTGCATGTGGGATCCTAAACCCGAAATGAGCCTGTGTTAAATTTCAGGTCATTGGACCAATATATGATGCAATATGAATTTTCTATGTAAAAATGTGAAATTAATGCATGCCTTTGTAAAATGATTGATTTTGTAATTAGCAACCTGATTAGTGAAATTTCCTGAATGCTAAATTCCTGTAATTGTAGTGTCATGTTAGGAAAACAGAGAAACGTGCATGTGAGTGAGAAAGTGAATGAATGAGAGTGAACATGTAAATATAGTTTGTTAAAATCGGTAAAATGTGTAATGTGTAACTTGTGCCAATGTGACACTGCTTCGTAGAGGGCAGTGGAACCGTATCAGGGAAAGGTCCCCCTGAGAAGGTTCAATGTGTAGTGACCCTAAGGGCATTAGGGGGAAATCCTGGAGGTGGACAGTACCACTGGTTAGGGTGGACTGTTCTCCCGGTCTGCGCAGTCCAAGAGTCGCCATTGTATTGCCTAGATGGCGTCTATGTTGATGTGATTGTTATGTCCTTCTTTGGTGGTTTGGACTATGTGTCACGGCACTAAATGTGAATGTTAAATGTGTATGTGTTCATGTGAAAAATGTGAATGTGACAATGTGTAAAAGTGTATGTGTAAAGCGTGAAATACGCGAATTCGGAATTGTGTAAAAATGTGAAATCAAAATGTGAGGATGTGAGTTTGTAATCCATGTTATGACAATCTGAAATCATGCTTAAACAGTAGCTTTACCATGTTATGATCATGTTTATGTAGGCAAAATGCCTAGAATCCATGCTAGGAATAATTGCTAAGCATAAGGAACAACTTCCATCCTTGGTTGTTCACATGTTGTGATTTAAATCATTGTTGTAGCTCTCATGTGTTAGATTGTGGTTGTTAAAGCATGTAAAACCAGCAAGCTTAAAGTATGAAAATGGTCATGTATATGCGTAGGAATGTGTAGATTCCATGTTAGGTATGTTCCCTTTCATGCATTTCGGGAATGTATATTGACGGCTTTCATGTTTTAGTTGGTTAGAGGTAGATTTTATTTGAGAAACAAATAGAAAGCATGTGATAGGTGATTCTATTTCTTGCAAATCTGAAAGCATAGTCCATGTGTTAAATTGTAGATTCACACGATAGGTTGTAAAAATTTATTGTCGAGCATGCTACATGTTGTGTCTTGTAAATGCGTATGTAAAACTTGCCATGACATATACATGTATGGTATGTGTTAGTTTACTTGCTGAGTCTTTTAGACTCACTACTTGCTTCGGCGTACAGGTGTAGTGGGTGACGAGACATTAGTGGAGGAGACGTTGGAGACCGACTACGAGCGCGGAGATTAGAGCATTGCTGGAATTCTAGTGACATTTGTGATTTTCTTAGTATGTAAATTGAGCATTGTACTATCTTATCATGGAAGAATGTATAGTGTGGACATTTATGTATCTAATTTTCAGCAATTTGAATTATGGATTTTTAGCTCTTAAATGTCATTGAATCATGTATGTTAAATGTGGATGATGAATGAATGAAGACAGTTTCTTTTACTTCCGCTACTCTGTTCTATTTCACGTGTATCTCAGCTGAGTGTCATTGTTGGGTAAATGTCCCACTGTGATGACGCTTACTATACCGACGTGGGTTGGTATAACCGTACCGGTATATGAGGGTCGTCACAGAGATTGGTATAAGCGACCGGTTGAGATTGCACATGAATATACATGAGTCATCATCTTCATTACATGCTAAGTTACATAGAAATGTCCACATGTGTAGAAACCACTAATAAGATGTGAAAAATAGATAAGAAAACGGCTAGAGAACTTAGTAACCTAGCCCTAATGGTGGCTGAAATTACTACGCCATGGCTTCGAGAGGTAGGCGTGGTGGAGCGCCGGCCCGTGAGGACGAGCCGAGACGTGACGAGCGGGCGGAGCACAGGCCCCGGCACCGCAAGGTCCTGTACTTCCCCCACCGCCGCCTGTGATTATGGAGTATTCATGCAAGGTCTGGTGCAAGCCATGCAGACGCAGGCTCACACTCAGGCAGCACTCCAGGCACAGTTGGAGGCTCAGGTTAGGCTAATAAAATGAATAATAGTCTGTTTTATTTAATTATGTGATATTGTACTGATTGTGAATTGCTTGTGGTGTACTGTAGCAGGCTCAGTACCAGCTCAGGACCATGGTGGACCTTCTACCATGGAAAGAATTCAAGAGGATGCTACCACCCTCTTTAAGGGGGGAGCGATCCATTGTTGGCTGAAAGCTGGATGAGGGAGATAGAAAAGATCTTCCGAGCCGTTAGGTGTGCAAATGAGGATAAGGTCACATTATCCACCTACATGCTACAGGAAAGAGCTGATGTATGGTGGTCTTCACTACTGCGTACGCGGTTTGAGGACGGCGCAGTAGAGATTGCTTGGGATGAGTTCGTGAGGCTCTTTCGGGCCAAGTTCGTCCCTGAGCATGTGCAAGATCGGATGGAGCAGGAGTTCCTCTCTTTGGCTCAAGGCTCCATGACCGTGCTGGAATATGAGGCGAGATTTTCTGAACTCTCTAAGTATGCACCTCATATCGTGGCAGATGAGCGCAGGAACAAAGAAGTTCGTGATGGGACTCAAGCCATCACTGCGGACGCAACTCGTGGCGTTTGACCACCGCACGTTGGACGAGGCCCTCAGTGCTGCTTGCAGGCAGGAGGGAGAGATGGAGCAATACCTTGAGGAGAAGAAAGCTTCGCAGAAGAGACCAGCAGCGACATTCCAGCGGCAAGACAAGAAGAAACATATACCAGACACCGCAGCGATCCGTGGCAGTCGGCAGTTCTCAGGTACCTTCTGTACGTTCCCCTGGTGTGAAGAAAGAGTGTCCCCACTGTGGGAAACATGGTGGTACCGAGTGTTTGATGATTACGGGCAAGTGCTTGAAGTGCGGGAGCAGCGACCACAAGATCAAAGATTGCCCAAGACTTCAGCAGGGAGTCCAGCGCGGAGCGCCAGCCCCAGCAGTAGCAGCCAGCAGCGCCAGCTACAGGAAGACCAGGAAGGCATCGAGCCCCAGCTCGAGTGTTTGCTTTAGCTCGCGAGGACGCCGAGCAGGCGGAGCATTTCACCGAAGGTACGTTTTTGCTTTTAGGTGTGCACGCTCGGGTTTTGTTTGATACGGGTGCTACTCACTCGTTCATTTCCGAGCGGTCGCTAGGCAGTTAGCCCTAGAGTCAGGCATAGAGTCTGAGGATTTGAGGTCCCTTTGTCTGTGCACACCTCTGCGGGTACGGTATTGACTAGGAAGTGCATTCCGTGGTTACCTGTGTGCATTGAGGATAGAGTCCTAGATGGGTGTTTCTTCTTGCTAAAGATGAAGGACTATGATGCTATTCTTGGTCTGGATTGGCTAGAGGAGCACTATGCGTTAGTGGATTGTCGTCGGAAGAGGATTGTTTTCCGCATTCCTGGTGAGGATGAGTTCTCTCACCCCTTGCCAAGGAACTGGGCGGGAAAGATGGTCATCTCTGCCATGAAGGCGATGCGTATGGTGAACAAGGGTTGTGACGCTTTTCTTGCCAGCGTGGTGTTAGTACCAGAGGCTGATGAGTCACCTACTCTTGCAGAGATTGAGGTAGTGCAGGATTTTCCAAATGTCTTTCCTGATGACTTGTCTGGATTGCCACCGGATAGAGAGATAGAGTTTACCATAGAGTTGCTTCCAGGCACCTCTCCTATCTCGAAGGCTCCATATCGAATGGCACCTGCGGAGTTAGCCGAGTTGAGGAGGCAGTTGTAGGAGTTGCTTGATAAGGGATTTATTCGCCCTAGTGTTTCCCCTTGGGGCGCACCTTATTATTCGTCAAGAAGAAAGACGGGTCACTTAGGTTATGCATTGACTACAGAAGTTAAACAAGTGACTGTGAAGAACAGGTATCCCTTACCTCGTATTGATGATTTGTTTGACCAGTTGCGAGAGGCATCAGTCTTTTCTAAGATTGACTTGCGATCTGGTTATCATCAGTTGAGGATTCGGAGTGAGGATGTGTCCAGACGGCGTTTAGAACCCGTTATGGACATTATGAGTTTTTGGTTCTTCTTTCGGATTGACCAACGTCCCTGCAGCGTTCATGGATCTCATGAACCGGTGTTTAGGACTTATCTAGATAGCTTTGTCGTAGTGTTTATTGATGATGTGTTGGTCTACTCTCCAGATGAGACCACTCACCGTCAGCATTTGAGGGTAGTGTTAGAATTCTTCGTGAGCACAAGCTGTATGCTAAGTTCAGCAAGTGTGATTTCTGGTTGCGCGAGGTTCATTTTCTCGGGCATGTTATCTCCGGTACTGGTGTAGCAGTTGACCCAGCGAAGGTCCAGGCTGTTATGGATTGGGAGATTCCCAAGACCCCTTCGGAGATTCGTAGTTTTATTGGTTTAGCTGGTTACTATCGGCGATTTATTGAGGGATTTTCATCCATCGCCGCCCCTTTGACTCAGCTTACCAGAAAAGGAGTGAAGTTTGTTTGGTCCGAGAAGTGTGAGAGAAGTTTTCAATTGTTGAAGGCTAAGCTCACGTCAGCCCCGGTGTTAGTTTACCGAGCGGTGTAGAGGGCTTTGCTATCTACACGGATGCGTCTCGGATTGGCTTAGGCTGTGTGCTCATGCAGCAAGAAAGGGTAGTGGCTTATGCTTCTCGTCATTGAAGGAGCATGAGAAGAACTATCCGACTCATGACTTAGAGCTCGCAGCAGTGGTTCATGCACTAAAGATCTGGAGGCACTATCTTTATGGTGTCAGATTTGAGGTGTTTACTTGACCACAAGAGCTTGAAGTATCTTTTCTCCCAAAAGGAATTAAACCTGAGGCAGAGGAGATGGATTGAGTTCTTGAAGGATTACGACTTCGACCTTCAGTATCACCCTGGGAAGGCGAATGTTGTAGCGGATGCTCTGAGTAGAAAGGTCATCTCTCCAGCAGGATTGGAAGATGTTGGAAGATGCGGCTTGCGTGTTGACTGAGTTAGAGCCATCGTTATGCCCGCTTTTGTAGCTCAGTTATCTCTTAGCGTTTAGGTCCTCGGTTTAGATGAGGTGATCGAGCAACAGGGAGCCGACCCTAGACTCTTAGAGTTAGTGGGCAAGGCAGGCATTGCTCGTGATGAGGACGGTGTGATTAGATTTCAGCACCGTGTTTGTGTCCCTGATTTAGTAGATGTCCGTGAGCATGTGTTAGCGGAGGCTCATAGATCGCGATTCTCTATTCATCCGGGTAACACTAAGATGTATCAGGATCTGAAGAGATAATTTTGGTGGTCCGGCATGAAGAAGGATGTTGCGGATTATGTGTCTAGGTGTTTGGTGTGTCAGCAAGTAAAAGCCGAGCGACAGCGACCATCCGACCTTATGCAAAGGATGGACATCCCAGTGTGGAAGTGGGAAGCTGTCACTATGGACTTTGTTTCGGGTTTGCCTCGGTCTAGAAGAGGCAATGACTCGATTTGGGTAGTAGTAGATCGATTCTCGAAGACTGCTCATTTCTTGCCTATGAAGAAGAAGCAGTCGGTTGAGAGCTTAGCTAGATTGTATGTTAGTGGTATTATTAGATTGCATGGCGTGCCGAAGTCGATCATTTCGGATCGAGATCCGAGATTCACTTCGAGGTTGTGGAAGGGTCTTCAGGATGCTTTAGGATCGGAGCTGAAGCTCAGTTCAGCATTTCATCCCCAGACCGATGGACAGTCCGAGAGGACTATCCAGACGCTCGAGGATATGTTGAGAGCATGTGTTCTAGATTGGAAGGATGATTAGGAGCGCCATTTACCTCTTGTGGAGTTCGCATACAACAACAGCTTTCATGCGAGTATTGGTATGGCTCCATTTGAGGCGTTGTATGGTAGGCCCTGCAGATCTCCGTTATGTTGGGAGGAGACTGGTGATAGGCAGTTGATCGGTCCGGAGTTAGTTCAGGAGACTTCGGATAAGATCCAGCTGATCAGGAAGAGGCTTGTTGCGACACAGGATAGGCAGAAGAGTTATGCCGACAACAGGAGAAAGGATTTGGAGTTCGAGGTTGGCGATCATGTCTTCTTGAAAATATCGCCTACTCGAGGTGTTGTCAGATTTGGCAGGCATAGTAAGTTGAGTCCTAGGTTCATTGGCCCTATGAGATTCTCAGACATTTAGGCAGCGTGGCATATGAGCTAGCATTACCCCCATCTTTGGCTAGTGTTCATCCGTTTTCCACGTTTCGATGCTCAGGAAGTATGTCCAGATCCGTCTCATGTGATTAGTCATGAGCCAGTGGAGATTCAGCCAGATCTGTCGTATGACAAGCAACCAGTAGCTATTCTTGACCGGAAGTTCAGCATCTCCGGAACAAAGTATTACGTCGGTGAAGGTTCTATGGCGGAATTTCTCACGAGAGGAGGCTACTTGGGAGCTTGAGGATGCGATGAAGAAGAAGTATCCCCTTTTGTTTGAGTAGCGTCGATCTAACTTCGAGGACGAAGTTTATTTTAAGGGGAGAGGGTGTAAGGCCCTCGAATTTTTATTGCATTATTGTATTGCATGTAAAAATCATGTGTGTATGTACGTATGTAGATATCTACGTAAGTACTAGTTGGTATACTATTGCATGCATGTGTATAAACTAGATGTAAATAGTGTATGAATGACTTGTTGATAGTGTGTACATGATAACATATGTATGACATATATAGGTATAAGATGTGCATGTTTCTGCATGTTTTGGAGTCCTGGCCGAAGGCCTTATAGGCGTCAATATCAATGGACGTTTGAGCTGAGTAGGCGTCACCCCATGGACGCCAATACTAATTCCAGCGTCCAGCGATGTGGACGCCAAATTCTCTAACCTGCATGCATTGCAGAGCCCAAAATTCCGGAAGCAAGCCACCCCAACCATTGGGGAGCTGTCCCCAACGGTCTGAATGGCCATCTTGTCACCCTTCGTGACAAGAGAACCCCTCTTTTATATCAGACCCATTCTACAACCCCTAACACTTCTCTTTGCCCCTTTGCAAGAGAGGAGGAGAGAAAAAAAGAGAGAAAACCTATTTTCGGACTGTGAGAAACCCCACTCTTTGCAACCTAAAATCCGAACTTCTGAAGCTTGATCCGGCACCTGCTTCTTCAAGGAGTTTGCTGGATCATCGAGGAAGGCATCCCCGACCTCGGAAGGCACTGGAGTTTGCTCAAGAACCCGGAGTAAAGTGTTTCTAAAGGCTTCTTGGGACAGCCCAAGGAGAGCTTCACCAGCCCTAGATCCGTCTAGTTAATTTTCTAGGGCAAGTACCCTACCCATAGTGTTCATGTATGTGTCTAGGATGGTTTAACCATTTTTATGTATTCCCTCGTGTCCTAACCCCCAAGTTCACCCCATCCTTGGAGCTCGGGTCTGTGTTCTGCACAGACCTGACATTAACGGCAATATCCCTGGCCGCTAAGATCATGCTTAGCGTCCAGCGATTATGCCGTTGACATTGAATTAGCGGCCATAGACCGCCGCCAAGTTCATCTGAGCAGAACAGCAAGCTGTTCGGCCCTTCTATATGATAATTTCGACGTGTTTTGCGTTGAGGATAAATGTAACTCTTATATACTATGTACACTAGTTAATGTGATGAATGGGAGAATGAATGTACATCTATTTTGTGGGTGGTTGAGTTTAGTTGTTTATCTAATGTGTATGAAAAGAATGGCCATGTGTATTCACCATGATCCTCATGGTCAGTGGCAAAGTTTTGGTTGCCCTAATTTATTAGACCATGTATGCATGTTACTATCTGTGTTCTGAATTTCTGACATTTCTCCCATGCTTGTATGATTATTTAAAAATTCTGTTTTGGGAAAAATAGAAATCATGCTTAGGCCATGTTAAATCCCAGTAAATTGCGTGTTACTCGATAAATTCGGGAACGAATTTGGTGACCCTGTGCATGCTAGGGTTCAGACAGTCAGCTGTTAAAAATTGTGATTTTGTTTAACTCCATGTTAAATTGCATTATGAATATTAGTGGGGAATGGATGGTAAATTTTCTGTAAATTCATTTTGAGTTAGAAAAATATGAAATTTTGCATGTGGGATCCTAAACCCGAAATGAGCCTGTGGTTAAAATTTCAGGTCATTTGGACCAGTATATGATGTAATATGAATTTTCTATGTAAAAATGTGAAATTAATGCATGCCTTTGTAAAATGATTTGATTTTGTAATTAGCAACCTGATTAGTGAAATTTCCTGAATGCTAAATTCCTGTAATTGTAGTGTCATGTTAGGAAAATAGAGAAAGTGCATGTGAGTGAGAAAGTGAATGAATGAGAGTGACATGTGTAAATATATGTGTTAAAATCGGTAAAATGTGTAATGTGTAACTTGTGCCAAATGTGACACTGCTTCCGTAGAGGGCAGTGGAACCGTATCAGGGAAAGGTCCCCCTGAGAAGGTTCAATGTGTAGTGACCCTAAGGGCATTATGGGAAATCCTGGAGGTGGACAAGTACCACTGGTTAGGGTGGAGACTTGTTCTCCCAGTCTGCGCAGTCCAAGAGTCGCCATTGTATTGCCTAGATGGCGTCTATGTGATGTGATGTGTTATGTCCTTCTTTGGTGGTTTGGACTATGTGTCACGGCACTAAATGTGAATGTGTAAATGTGTATGTGTTCATGTGAAAAATGTGAATGTGACAATGTGTAAAAGTGTATGTGTAAAGCGTGAAATACGCGAATTCGGAAATTGTGTAAAAATGTGAAATCAAAATGTGAGGATGTGAGTTTGTAATCATGTTATGACAATGAAATCATGCTTAAAGTAGCTTTACCATGTTATGATCATGTTTATGTAGGCAAAATGCCTAGAATCCATGCTAGGATAATTGCTAAGCATATAGGAACAACTTCCATCCTTGGTTGTTCACATGTTGTGATTTAAATCATTGTTGTAGCTTTCATGTGTTAGATTGTGTTGTTAAAGCATGTAAAACCAGCAATTTAAAGTATGAAAAATGGTCATGTATATGCGTAGGAATGTGTAGATTCCATGTTAGGTATGTTCCTTTCATTCATGTTCGGGAGTATATTGACGGCTTTCATGTTTTAGTTGGTTAGAGGTAGATTTTATGTGAGAAACAATAGAAAGCATGTGATAGGTGATTCTATTTCTGCAAATCTGAAAGCATAGTCCATGTGTTAAATTGTAGATTCACACGATAGGTTGTAAAAATTATTGTCGAGCATGCTACATGTTGTGTCTTGTAAATGCGTATGTAAACTTGTCATGACATATACATGTATGGTATGTGTAGAGTTACTTGCTGAGTCTTTTAGACTCACTACTTGCTTCGGCATACAGGTGTAGTGGGTGACGAGACATTAGTGGAGGAGACGTTGGAGACCGACTCCGAGCGCGGAGATTAGAGCATTGCTGGAATTCTAGT
Organism: Colocasia esculenta; assembly: GCA_014218235.1. Lineage (NCBI taxonomy): Eukaryota > Viridiplantae > Streptophyta > Magnoliopsida > Alismatales > Araceae > Colocasia > Colocasia esculenta. Next base: position 52,287 of record JACBKR010000307.1, read on the forward strand.
GACATTTTGGATTTTCTTAGTATGTAAATTGAGCATTGTACTATCTTATCATGGAAGAATGTATAAGTGTGGACATTTATGTATCTAATTTTCAGCAATTTGAATTATGTGGATTTTAGCTCTTAAATGTCATTGAATCATGTATGTTAAATGTGGATGATGAATGAATGAAGACAGTGGTTCTTTTACTTCCGCTACTCTGTTCTATATTCACGTGTATCTCAGCTGAGTGTCATTGTTGGGTAAATGTCCCACTGTGATGACGCTTACTATACCGACGTGGGTTGGTATAACCGTACCGTATAATGAGGGTCGTCACAGTTACGATGATGAACCTTCGAGGTCATGTTCGTACGCCATTTACCTACACCTCCTACATTGCCATCTACATTTACCAAACCCTCCATCATTAACCTACCGTTAAACCAATCATTACACCCCCCACTGCACCAACACCATTGGCAACCGAGCCGGAGCAAACCTTGCCATCATACCAATTACACCTCCACAGGCCATACAGCCTTCCACTACCCCACATCCACCCCCATCCAACGGAGCAGGTGCATTCCCTTGAAGAGCCGCAGGCGTCACAGAAAGGAAGCCCCGGGACCGGGCATGCTTTTCAAATTCAAGATTGCATTCCTCGCATGCCGTCAATGTTTCCATACCGGGCACATTTACCGAGCGAAGTCCTCCCCTCCAATCACGGCCGCCAGAGGCCTTTTAAAAATATGCCAATCATTCCAGTTGCCAACTGTGCACATTTCAAATATTTATAGGGAACCTCTCCCTCCAAGCTCTCATGACCCCTCACACCATTGTTGTGAACCTTCCCACGCCAGTGAAGGGGTCAACTATTCAGATTGTGCTCACTCATTCCAAGGCCAAATCCTCGGCATAATCAATTATCCAAGGGGTCGTGCCCCTTTCCATATCAATGTCATACAATCTTTGGGCACGATCCCCCCATTATTGCTTCCAACTCTACCGGTGGAACTCCCTACTGTTTCATTGAATTATATTCCAAGGAATTGCCACTGTTGCTTGAAACTCCGACGGATCAACAATCCTTCGAGCCTTGAGAGCTGTTCAATCCCAAGGAGAAGAGCAAGGCCATCCGCCCGCTGGGCCAAATATGTGAGGAAGTACCTGAAGGTCAAAATGCCAATTCCCAAGCGGAACCGCAATAGTCGGGTAAGGCAAAAGACCAGGGGGGCTCAATCTCCTCCATTTTTTTCAATCATCTTTCGTGCTTCTTAGCACCTTCCCGTGGATTCTCCACATTCCCTCCCCACGGGAGGCCTTTTATTTCCACCTTTTTTACGATTCGTGCTCTTGCACTGGGCATCGCACCCCTTTTTGTAATCCTTACTCTCCCCTCCATGCCCCACGTGGCACAACTCCTTTCCGTGCCCCACGCGGCACATTCCCTCATCATGCCCCACATGGCATAACTCCCCTCCATGCCCCACGTGGCACATCTCCTTCCAGTGCCCCACGTGGCACACCTCCATCTAGTGCCCCACGCGGCACGTCTCCTTCTTGTGCCCCACGCAGCACCTTTCCCTTTTGCGCCCCACTTGGAGCACCTTTCTTTTTGGCCCATCGCGGCCCGCTTTTTCTTTTCCCTCCTCCGACTCATCTGGATTTCTTTCCCCTTGCTGGGCAACGCCCATTCTCCTCCTTCAAACCCCTCCAGCCCCGCCGAAGTCTCCAAATCTTTCCGCAATTCACTCCTTCCATTTTTAATCAGGTCATTCGACCTTTCTCCCACTATTTTCGGGGCTTTAGTCCCCATGTATCTCTTAATTTCTGAATAAAATTTTAAATTCTTAGACCTCTGAGTCTCGCCCCAGCGCAGGGCATTCGTCCTCCTTTAACCCTCTGAATTCTTTATTATTAGTGTCAACAAAAAATCCATAAGAAGATGATATCAAATTGCCAGGCTATCACAGCACTCCCGTTATGAAACTCCACGCAAGGAGTCCAAAATCCCCTCCCGGGTCATTAAGGTTTGCCCTTGGCATGGCACCTTGCACACACTTCACGGCGCCCAAAGCCGATTGCTTCGGAAGACACGTGTAACACCCCGAAAATTTAGTGATTTAAAAATTTTTGGAAATAAATGAGAATAAGATTACATAAACGTATTGGAGGGACTTCCAATACCATGTGCTAATGACCCCTTAACAAGATTGGGCCAATAGAGCATATTTGGCCCTAGGATATAAATGAACTAGGACAAGAAATTACCCAGAAATTCGTGTATGTAATTATGCAGTAATTAGTGAGGGTAATTTAGGGTTAAAATATGGGTGATTAGTCA
>JACBKR010000308.1:0-55505 GCA_014218235.1 Colocasia esculenta
GACTAAACAAGGGCTAAATGGCATAATTAGTAGGGGCATAAGAGTAATTTCAGGTTCTTGGCCAGCATTACTGAAATCGCGACGGGGTACCTGTCGCGTTTCAGATTGCGACACAGTGGTCGGAAGTCGCGACAACTGAATTGGCTGGTCTGGGTGAGCCGTCGGGAATCGCGACGGGTCCGGGCCTCGCGTTCAAGACGCGACGGTCTAGCCTGTCGTGACCCTTCTGAAATCGCGACGGTTCGAGCCGTCGCGATTTCAGAAGGTGCCCCGGAGCCCAGAAAGGTGAAATCAGCTCTTTTGGTTGGGTCCTTCCCTTCCATGCATGATATAGGTCAGTTAAAATCGATAAAAATCGTAGGAACATCCAAAACCATGAACCAATTTTAAAACGAAACTAGACATTAGGGGTATCTACAACCAGTAATGGGCATGCCTTTAAGTAGGTTACATTCGTGACCTAACCATTCACAATCATGAAACAACAATTTAATTCACATAGGATCATGATGAAAATTGGGGGAAATAGATTCATTAGAACCCTAACCTCATGCGTATCTATGCTAATTATTCGAGGCATGAGAATCAAGTAAATATTCATAGATTGAAGACAAACATTTAAGTTCGGGTACATGATGAGGATAGGTTTTAGAGCATTTAATACTCCTCTCATGAGCAACGAAAAAAAAAATAGGCAATCATGAGGCTTTGATAGAGGGGATCAAGGTCTACTTAGGGTCGAGTTTAATTGGTTAACTTGAGAGATTGCCTACCTTTTCACGCTATAAAGAAATCCTAGGGTTTTAGACAAAGTAGAAGGTGAGATCATCTTGCTCCAAGTCCTTCTTCTCCTTGCTCCTCGTCCTCAGCCTCCACTCCTCGTCCTCCAAAGCTCCAGCAACATTCTATGGGTTTTAGGGACGAATTTGGGGGGTATATAGCTAGTTTTAAAGAGTCCTAATGACTTAAACTCTTCTCCTCCATCCAAACTCCGAATTTTCACATTTATCTCTCTATTTCCTAGCATTTATCCCCCTAAGGATTAGGGAGAAGTCTAATTTCGTGCTAAGGGGTTAGATGGGATGATGACTCATTTTTTAGGATAATTATGGGTTATTTTAATGATTATCTTAACCATTTTTATTTATTATTAAATTAAGTGCGAAATTAGCTTAATTAACTCCCATCGAAAGATAGACTCTTCACAATTGGGCTCATTCTGTTATGTTTTGACCATTAATTAACCCATCTTTTAATTTAGTTTTATGGGCTTTGATTCAATTCTCTTTATTTCAATTTATTCCCACTTTATTCTAATTTAAATATTTTATCATATTTATTTAATCAAAAAATTGTTTTTATTTAGGATTTAAAAAACAAAGTTCTACATACATACATCCACGCATGTATGCATGCGTACATCCATCCATCCCATCTATCCATACATACATACATACATACATACATACATACTACATCCATCCATGCATGCAATGCATACATACATACATGCATACATCGCATGCATGTATGGATGGATGGATGGATGCATGCATGCAAGTATGTATGTATGTATGATGTAAATAAGTAAGTAACTTACATAGTTTACGTAATTATGTAACTCCGTACTTACACACTTACCTACTTACTTATACTTCTCTTACATACTATGTAACTTACATAGTTACGAATTATGTACTATATACTTACATACTTACCTACTACTACTATTATATAACTATGTACCTTACATAGTTACCTAATTAGTACTACACACTTATATATTACCTAATTACCTACTTACCTACTTATGTAAGGTGAGAGTAAAATTGGTATTGAAAAAGTACACATGGAAGGAGTTAATGTCCAAGAACTTAAAAATAAATCCCTCAAAAAATAAGAACTTTCAGGTTCTAAAAAATCTGATAGGGACTTAAAATTAATGTCAAGTACATATCAGGAACCTAGAATTAATTCTTCAAAAAAAAGTAAAGTTGTTCTATGATGTCAATGACCAACAGGACCTCCAGTTCCAAACACCCCTTACAATTTCACTACTAGAACATGTTTTGATCAAATGATTAGGCAACCTTCTAACAAGGTAATTACCAATGTTTTGATGAACAAAGAGTTTCTTTAGCTTTCACTCTCCCTTCTCCTTTTTTTCCTGCAAAATAAAAAGAGAGAAGAGCAGTCCTACCATGATAGTACAATTTGTTAGTGAGAAAGGTTTAGTACACTTTTATATTGTACTTAAGTACATATGATAGGCACTAAACTTATGTAACACTCCTCACATGGAAGTGATAAAGTGGCAACATAATTATTGGGTGTCACATAGACTTAGTGTCTAGCTATATGCCTTTAAGTGCAATATAAATCTTTGTTAGTAGCCAAAAAAAAAAATAGTGACATACTAACATGTATTTTCCTAGGTTTTGTCTTTTCTTAAGTTACGAATTCCGGCATTTTCATGTTGGCATTGCTGAAATCACCTTTGTTCCCCTCTTTTAATTTTCAGTCACCTACTTTTTGTCCACACGGAGAGTTGGTGATTATTAATTGCCATATTTCGTATGATTAATAATATAATATTTTACTACATTAACAATTTGAATAAAAAATTTCTAAACTTATTTACGACATATATCATTTTTCTAGTGGATGCTAATATGGTTAATTTTTAGCTAAAGATTAGAAGAAATTTCTTGATCCGAAAAGGCTTTAAGAAAATACAAATATTTTAAGGTTTTAAAAGTAAAACACACTTACAAAATGTTGAGAATATTTTTAAATGATTTGTACGAGGGAGAGGCATTTAACAATATATATATATATATATTATATATATATATATATATATATATATAAAGGGAAATTAGGGATGTCAATGGGCTGGGCCTAGACCGGGCCTTGCTAGGCCCGGCCCAGGAGTATGCTCAGTATGGGTGGCCTGTTCGGGCCCAGGAAAAGCCCGATTAAGCCCGCCCCGGCTCGGCCCAACAAATATAAGAAAAATATTATTTTATTTATATAATATATAATTTTAATATATCTATTGTAATATATCTATAAAATAATATATTTTTACTTATATATTAATATTTAACTTATAAAAGATTATATTTTTAGTAGATTTATTGTAGAAAAATAAATATAATTCTCTTTCTAAATATGAATTTTATATTTAATATAAATTATATTTATATTTATATTTTTCGGGCCGGCCGGGTCGATCGGGCCTCACAAAGTCCAAACCCGGCCCTATTCTTTTCCGGGCCAGGCCGAGCCGGGCCAAAAAAATTTAACGGACTCATTTTTCTGGCCCAAACCCGGTTAAAATCGGGCCGAGCTTCCGAGCCTCCGGGCCGACCCGGCCCAATTGACACCCCTAAGAGAAATATTAATTTATATACCCACACTGTGTATAGAAAGAGTTTCTCGTACAAATATTCTAGCAACCTACATATGAAAAGAGGAATACTTAATATCAAGCTGACTAAGGGTCCGTTTGTTTTAAGGTAAAACCTCACTAGGAAAATGTTTTTCAGGAAAAAAATTTTCTTTAGATCATTTGGTATTTCTGAAAATCAAATTTAGAAAACTTTATCTGGAAAATTCTAGATTTTGGCATCCCCACAAACAACGCAGAGGCCATCTTCCCAGCACAGCAGTCTCCTTCTTCACGCTGTGCTTATTTAGCTTTTTTAGGTATTATTTATTTAAGTTGTATTTTTATTTTCTTTCCCTCATTTAAATAGTCTTTGTCAAATTTAATTATAGTTTATTAGTTATTTAATTTTTACTTTTTTTTATTAAAATATCTGTAGAATACTATTTGTGGAGGTGATTTCCTGCTTGGGCTGGAGCCAAGCGGCCTACACTTGGAAGAAGGGAAGAAGGCCGCCGGTAGCGGACAGATACCTGCAAATTCAGAATGGAATCAGGGGGGCCCGATTGAAGAACCGGAGAGAACCATTCGATGCCTAAGTTAGAGGTGGACTCAAAGACTTGAAAGAGGAAGGTTCAGTGTGTGCAGGAGAGATGTGCCTTAGATTGCGTACCTCTGCATAGAGGCTTACCGGAGCCTTTTATAGGCAGAAGTTGTTGAGGAGAGGGACAGAACGTCTCTGATCAATGCCGTAAAGGGCGCGCCTGTTAGCGTCTTCAACGGGGGTTACGCATTGAGGCGCTCGTTGAGGAGCTCGGCAAGTAATGCACCACTTGATCATGGGGGCGTGTAGTGTAGCCGTTATAACCGCCACGAGGGGATGAAGGGCTACTTGGATTCTCCTGAGCGGAAGATACCGAGTATAGCCTGCTCGGTGAGCCAGACCTGCTGTTCGGTAGTCGAGCCTGCTGTTCGGCGCCTAGTGCCCGGAGGCATGGCTTACTGCAGGATGTCTGAGGCAAGGAAGTGTTGCTCGTGCCGAAGAGGTTTCGGCATGCGCCGAGTAGACGCTGCTCGAAAGAGAGAGTCTTTGACCGAACAGGCTATAAAGTATCCGGAGGCAGCTCTTGGGTCCCGCTGGTACCCGAATGCAGGGACCGGCCTCGGGACCTTGAAGCTGTTCTTGAAAAGACGTGGTGTCTTGCGGAAGGGCCACGTTTGCCTGCTGAATTGGGCTGGGCCATGATGGGCCTAGCGCACGATGGTGGCTAGAAATAGTCACCACACTTGCCCCCCACGCCATCGAGTGAGCTCGGGAACCAGGACGCTCGAGGGCGGAAGCCTGCTCGAACGTCACCTTCGTAATAAATGTGACGATGACTTCGGATGTATGGGCGGCGGCGAGGCGACGACGCTCACTATACCTCCTCGATAACGGAGGTAACCCCATGATGGCGGGGTGACGTGTCGAGCCAGGGGGCTCTCTGCAGTACATCTGAACGGTCACTTTGGAGCAGGGGGGCGCCGCCTTGGCTTTTCGAATTTCTTGCCCTCCTTTCCTTATAAGGAAGAGGAGGGGCACATGCGGGGCACCCACGCCCTTAGCTCTTTTCCGCAGAGCCTGCTTGCCCCCCAGCATCTTCTTCCTCCTCTTCGCGATCATCTTCTTCGTCTCTGCAACTTCCGGTGATGGCCAGCAAGGGAAGGCTGCCGCAGTTTCCGAAGTGAGCGGAGTGGCACCAGCGAACACCCGGGGGCCACGATGCTGCCATTACAAGGGCCTCCGGGAGCGTTTCCGGATCGGCGACGAATACGAGATCGTGATGGCGAGGGAGGAGGACTCGCAACTGACGAACAGGCCAGGGTGCCTGGCACTATCGCTCAACCACATGGAGGCTGGATTCCGGCTGCCGCTGCCGGAGGTGGCGAAGGCGCTGCTGAACCGATGGGGTCTTGCGCTGATCCAGCTTACGCCAAACTCATGGCGTACTATCTGCATTTTCTGCATCGTCTGCAAGCTCCGGAAAGTCCGGGGTTCAGCGGAGGTGTTCCGGGCGCAATTCCGCCTCACCTCCTCACCAGGATCCGGGGCTGGTGTTTACTATACCAAGCACCGACCGGACCGGATGCAGATTGAGCTGGCGAAGAAGTATTCCAACAACAAAGGTTGGATGAAGCGGTTCTTCTTCGTCAAGCGACGCGACAGTGCAGAGTGGGGGTTCCCAACCAGAGTCCAAACGACGAGGAAGGATACATACCCCTTCCTTGATCCAAGATGAAGCGAAGGCTTCAGATAGCCTGAACCGAGCATACTATTTGTGGAGGTGATTTCCTGCTTGGGCCGGAGCCAAGCGGCCTACACTTGGAAGAAGGGAAGAAGGTCGCTGGTAGCGGACGGATACCTACAAAACCTAATGGAATTAGGGGGCTCAGTTGAAGAACCAGGGAACCCTCTGATGCCTAAGTTAGAGGTGGACTCAAAGGCTTGAAAGAGGAAGGTTCAGTGTTGTGCAAGAGAGATGTGCCTTAGATTGCGTACCTCTACATGGAGCTTACCAGAGCCTTTTATAGGTAGAAGTGTTTGAGGGAGAGGGACAGGACGTCCCTGATCAATGCCGTAAAGGGCGCGCTTGTTAGCGTCCTCAACGGGGGTTACGCGTTGAGGAGCTCGGCAGTTAACGCACCACTTGATCGTGGGACGCGTGTAGTGTAGCCGTTATAACCGCCACGAGGGGATGAAGGGCTACTTAGATTCTCCTGGGCGGAAGATACAGAGCAGGTAGCCTGCTCGGTGAGCCAGACCTGCTGTTCGGTAGTCGAGCCCGCTGTTCGGTGCCTGGTGTCTGGAGACATGGCTTGCTACCGATGTCTGAAGCAAGGAAGTGTTGCTCGTGCCGAGAGGTTTCGGCATGCGTCGAGTAGATGTTGCTCGGAAGAGACAGCCTTTGACCGAACAGGCTATAAGGCATCCGGAGGCGGCTCTTGGGTCCCGCTGGTACTCGAATGCAGGAACCGGCCTCAGGACCTTGAATCTGTTCTTGAAAAGACGTAGCGCCTTGCGGGAGGGCCACGTTTGTCTGCTGAATGGGCTGGGCATGATGGGCCTAGCGCACGATGGTGGCTAGAAATAGCCACCACACTATTGATTCAAGTTGTGTTTTTATTTTATTTCTCCTACTTTAAATTATCTTTGTCAAGTTACTTATTTTTTATTAGTTATCTTATTTTTTTATTTTTTAAAGTATTAAAAATAAAAAATAAAGTTAAATAAAAAATGATGAATAGTGTTAAATAGTCTCGCAAGGAGTACTTGACTATTCATTCAAATTATTTTTTTTTATTTTATTTCTCCTACTTTAAATTATCTTTGTCAAGTTACTTATTTTTTATTAGTTATCTTATTTTTTTTTTTTTTAAAGTATTAAAAATAAAAAATAAAGTTAAATAAAAAATGATGAATCAGTGTTAAATAGTCTCGCAAGGAGTACTTGACTATTCATTCAAATTATGTTTTTATTTTATTTCTCCTAATTTAAATTGTCTTTGTCAAATTTATTTATTTTCTATTTATTTTTTATTTTTAATTTTAAAAAATTATCAAAAATAAAAAAATGATGAATAGTGCACTAGGGATATGTGGTCCCCTCTCATTGTAGTAGACCATAATATCCCATGTGCTCTAATATAACTCTCAAATAAAAATTTACATTTAATACTGTTGACTTTTTATATATTTTTTAATCTTCTATTTACACAAATAACTAGTGAAAACATTTAACTAAGAATCAAATGGACAATTACGATTTCCATTTTCATGTAAAAGTTGTTTCATGGAAAATTGTTTTCCAATGAAATATTTTACGTGTAACCAAATGCACCTTAGTATTAAAGTCAAGTTAAATTACTCAAATATCTACCATATAGTAGAATGCTGAGTCCCATGTGTTTTGTGGTCGGACCAATGAAGTGGGTACCCCAATAATGTCAAGCATTTCTCATGAAAAAATTAGTCTAGTGGCCCTTGTAAATTTTTAATAAATTAAAGAGAGAATTATTAATTAATTCTTATTTTTTGGAATTTATTTTTAAGTCCCCAATAATTATGTAAATTCTTTAAAATTTTATATAGTTACATTCTTATCTTTATAACAATAAATATGTAAATAAAAATTTAAAAATAAATTCCAAAAATAGAGATTGATCGGTAATTCTCTATTAATTTAATTTAGCGATGCGATTCTTCCACTTGGTTCACAACTCGCAATTCGCCAGCCAATTAACCAATATCCTCGCTGCTTCTGTGTCCGGAGTTTTGCAGGAAAGCTCGCAAGGGTTTCTCTCTCTCTCTCTCTCTCTCTCAAATCCTCGCTGCTTCTGTGTCCGCAATTGGAAGGAAGAGATGGCGTCCGCGCCGCCTGGGAAGCAGGCGCCGGCGAAGAGGGAGCGGGAGCCGGCGGGGACAAGGGATGAGGACCGGATGGTTATCACCCCACTGGGCGCCGGCAACGAGGTCGGGCGCTCCTGCGTCCACTTGTCCTACAAGGGCAAGACGGTCATGGTAAGTATTAGGAGCCGCAGGCGAAGGGAGGAGGAGGAGGAAGTGGAGAAAACCCTAGGGATGCGCTCTTCGTTTGTGTTTCTACTTGCTGAATGCTGGTCGTTGCTCCCTGTTTAGACGATAGTTGTGTTGATGTTGATCTGGTGTTGTTTGGGTTGGCAGTTCGACTGCGGGATCCACCCGGCGTACTCGGGGATGGCCGCGCTGCCGTACTTCGACGAGATCGACCCCTCCACCATCGACATGCTCCTTGTTACCCAGTGCGCATCATCTAACTTCCTTTCCACACTCCCCTCTGTGTTGTGTGTGTGTGTTTATTGCTTTATTTCTTCTGTTTTTAGACTTGTTCAGAACGCGAGAGAGGTACTCTTTTGTGTGGGGTCTGGAGTTCAGTGGATAGAAACTAGAAACACGTTCAGGACTTTAGCAGAATGCGGGAGAGGTACTCTTTGTTATCCATTTGGCAGCGGACGCTTCTTCTAGAGTGGCTACTGAGTGTGGATCAATTGCATGCATTTGCAGAGAGGCGCGTTTGATTTCCTTGCTTATTCTGGGAAGGAGTTGTGGTGATGTGAGAGGTACAAAACTTGAGTGGAAGTGGACGATGCTGTTAGATGTTTGTCATGGCTCATAGCTTTGTCATCACACTTGAATCAGATAAAAATGGATAACAATATGCTGCCAATATTGACACCCGTTAGTCTACAACATGCGGATTGACAAAATGTGAGAAACAGAATTTGAGGAGAACGTGGATGCTGGAATCAGGGTTCCAATCCAATTAACCTTGCTTTGGCATGGGAAGTCTGGAAATGTTCTCTTGAACAGTTTGGTAGCATGTCTCTGCAAGCACATATTACCTGCAAGCCTTTACATATATAGGGGCATTGATCCAGATTAATCCTTTTGGTGAATCTTTAATAAGTAGCATAAAAGTTGTGTTTTTTATTCTTTTTTGGCATTATTGCTTGCTTCACGTTAAGGGAATAGTTAGACAACTCTAGTTCGATAAATTTAACATAAAGATTCATTGGAGTACCTATTAAATCTTTGAGTGTATAAGCTATCTTGAATTTAAGTTCCCTAACTATTAGAGGTGTGCTCTTTTTATATTTATTTTAGTCTCAGCCTAATATGCGAGTGTTTTTTTATTTTGTTTTTTTAAAGTGTTTTATTTTGTTACCTTCCTTTCAATGAAATTTAACTAGTCTCTCTTATAGAATAGAGTGGAGATTAGTATATATGTAAATTAGCATTCTGCCAACGAATATTGTCTACAAGGTCACGAAAGGATCAGAGATTGGTTAGAAAGCAGATGAGTTTGAAGTTGAATGCAAAACATATAAATCACTTAACTCCCAATACGAATAACTCTTCATATCCCAAAGTTCCTGTGGAAGAGGATTGTGGTTTATCACTTGGGATCTTGTTAGTTCTATGCATGGTGAATCATCTAGCTGGTCGTTGATGTCTGCTCATTCTTGTTGGAGTGTGAGTATCTTTTATTATGCATACCTGTTATAAGTGCAACAATTTCCTATCCAGGTTTGCTGTTCATTACATTTCTGCATTAAATAATTAACAGTATGTTCTATCATTATCCTGCAGCTTTCACTTGGATCATGCTGCATCCCTTCCATACTTTCTGGAGAAGGTATCTATTTCTCTCGGTTAGTACCCTCTATTTTTACATGATGTATTCAAGTTACGCTAACTTACTTGACATGCTTTTAGACAACTTTCAGAGGCGGTATTTATGACCCATGCAACTAAAGCCATCTACAGGCTTATGTTGTCTGACTATGTAAAAGTGAGCAAAGTCTCTGTGGAGGATATGCTTTATAACGAACAGGACATTCAGCGATCAATGGATAAAATTGAGGTCTGTCATTTATCTGTGTAAACCATCTTGATTTCTTGTATTGCTTTTTATGTCATTAATTATTGTAACTGTAATCTCAGTTAATTGTTAGTCTGTTTCATTATCTATTCTTCTGGGATTGAATGTTTATTTCTCTGGTTACTGTATCTTTTGTGTTTTTGTGTGAAAAATATGGAAATTAACATTGGAAGATGTCAAGATGCAGAATCTCCTCTCCTAGATTGCTTCCGATCCACAGTTCTCTATTCCATTTTTTTACACGTTAGATTCTTTTGATTAAATTGGGAGAGAGTTGTGAACTCGTTTGATAGCTAGTTTTTATGCTCATGCAAAAGAGTATTGATTATAAAAATGACTAAACATTTAGATTATGTGTTCAAATGTTTTTCTTGTTTCTGGAATCTGACTTTCATCCTTTTGTGGTCCAAGGACATATTTAACTCTGTTACAGAACCTTTCATAGTCATCAGGAAAACAATACTTTACCTAGTTGAGTCTGTCAACATTGGCAAGCTTTCTATTGAGTCTGGTTCAACTGACAATGTCCATGTCTGTAGGGAAAAAAAAGAAGATAAGAGATGGTGGGGAGAAGGAAACCATCATAGTTGTCAGGGCGTCAAGGTGAACCAAGGCGTTCATGGGGTCCCTAAGCGCTTAGGCGACTAGGTGGCCGCTTAGGCGTTGCCTAAGCAACACTTAGGCCACTAATTAAAAAATCTAAAATATATATCTCCTAATATATTAAACAAGAATAAAATATATGAAAGATTACAGAAAAATTGCAGAAAATTCAAAACATGAGGAAAATGCTGCAATTAAATTGCATTACACTTGTAGAAAATTAAATTGCATAAAGAATTAACAGAAAATTACAAAAGAACATAATAACATCAGAAAAGTACAGAAAACAAAGGCCAAATGATTAACACACTAACCTGTGGGCTACATAGTTTTAACTTCATCTTTATTGTTTGAAAGTGTACTTTATTAGCTTCATCCTCGCGGAGGAGGGGGGGGAACTGTGGGGGAGACAGAGGGGGGACCTCGTGAAGTTGGGACTTGGGAGAGAGAGGGGGACTGGCTGAGAGAGGGGGACTGGGGGGAGAGACATAGGGGGGACGGGGACCAGAGAGAGAGAGGAACTGGCTGAGAGAGGGAAGGAGAGGCGGGAGGAGAAGGGGAGAGGGCCCAACGTTGAAGGCAGAAGGGGGTGAGGGGTGATGACAGAGCTGAGAGAGGGGAGAAGAGGGAGCACACCATAGCTTTGCAGCGAGTGGAGGGAGTGGCGAAGACGGCCGGATGCGGCGGCGGTGATGGCGGCCGGACAAGCAGCAGGGTTTGCTGGTGGAGCAGAAGATTCCCGCGAAGGCGCGAAACCTAGCTGCCCTTCGAAGAGGAATCGCAGAGGGAGGGAGGGGACGATCAGGGTTGTGGGGAGACTTTTAAACCAGGATCTGTTTTGGATCCAGTGGGTCTCAGAGCCAAACCAGGTTTTGGATCCAGGGGTAAGCGAACCAGGCGGCCGCCTCAGTGCCTAGACCGCCTAGTTGACTGTCTGGTTCGCCTTTTGTTCAAATGATAAGGTGGGTTGCGCCTGTCCTAGGTGACGGCGTGACGCCTGGGCAGCGCCTAGGTGACGCCTGGGCGGCACCAAGGCAGGCGCCTTGACTACTATGGAAACCATGTGTTATGTATTATTTCATTGCTCCATCATTCCTGCTCTTCAGCATTGGTTCTACCACTGCCATCTTCTCCATCATTCCTGCTCTTCACCATTGCTTCTACATTTGCCATCTTATCCTTCATTCCTGCTCTTCAGCATTGCTTTTAGCACTGCCATCTCCTGCTGCTGTATTGTTGGTTACCGATGGCTTCCATCACTGCTACCGGTGACGTTGGGTGCAGTGAGTTGCTACATTGGTGGAGTCAGCTATACATTGTTGCTGTTGCACTGGTTGCAACAGGAAAAGGGATATGCAGGCTCCTATTAGCATTTTTTTTTTCGATCTTTGTTTCCTATTTCTGCTCATGGACAAGATAAAGGCAGGCTGGCTAAAATGGAGAAGTGCATCAGGAGTCCTCTACGATCGTCGTATACCAGTGAAACTTAAAGGAAAGTTTTATAGAACGGCAGTGAAGCCTGCTTTATTATATGGTACCGAGTGTTGGGCAGTGCGAAAGGAACACGTTATCAAATTATGTGTAGCAGAGATGAGGATGCTGAGATGGATGTGTGGTAAGACTAAGAACGATAAGATTAGGAATGAGCATTTCCGTGAAGATTTGGGGATAGCTCCAATTGATAGAAAAATGAGAGAAAATAGACTTAGGTGGTTTGGACACGTGTATTGTCGCCCTAACTCGGCGCCGTTAAAAGATGTGACCAAATTTTAGTGGATGCTAGTAAAAGAGTTAGGGGTAGGCCTAAAATGAGATGGTGCGATGTTATTAAGAAGGATTTGGACTTCTTGAATTTAAACACGACTATAGCACTTGATAGAAATGTTTGGCGGAAAAGATTCATGTAGCCGACCCCAAATAATGTGATAAGGCTCTGAGATGATGATGATGACAAGATAAAACTATAATCAGCATGTTCTATCAGTTGCTTTGGGACATTCTAAGACAGAATTGTGTTTCTTTCCTATGGGCCATTAATAGCTTCGAAGTACATTCTTGGGTTCCAGCATGGTGCTGTTCTAATGCAAGTTCTTAAATTTGCCGACTCCCTAAGTTCATCCCAATCTGGTCTGTGTGGTTATATTTTGTTGAAGGCTCTAACTCTAACCCAAAACCTAGGCATTGAGTTTAGGGAATCCTCAACATATATAGAGCTGAAAACTCTCATGGATTTCCAATATGGGACTAAATGACAACACTCCCCCCCTCGCACCGAACCAACTGATGTGGGGCACATGGGTAGGGACAAATGCCCACATATGGAGAGATGATCTAATGGGTAAACCTGCTCTGATACCATGTTAAAGGCCCGAACTCTAACCCAAAACCAGGGAATCCTCTTCATATTATAGAGGTGAAAACTCCCATGGTTTCCAATATGGGACTAGATGACAACATCATTTTTCTGAAGGTGGTGAAGACCACAATTCATTAACAGCCAGAAAACAACATCACCCTAAACCCCTAATTACAATGTACATTTAAAACATCCAGCAGTCTTCGCATGTTCATGGTGTCAAGTCCCTCCTTCCACAAATGCAGAAATACCATTGGCAAAGCAAGTGACTACAAGACTTGATGATTTGCACTGCTTATTTGAATTCCTCTCTAATATTCTACTATTTCTCTCTTGTCAAATTGCCCATAGGATGTTCTTAAGGTAATCATCCAAACATCTCTATTCTGTGCCACTGAATTAAAGTGCTTCCATTGAGACAAGACATGCAACGCTGGCGCGGTGATAGAGTGCAGGTTGAGGTTGGTCTGATCCTGATGATGAAATATATGCATATCAGTGGGACAGGACCTTGGACTATCTTGAAGACCATCCCCCCCCCCCCCCCCCCCCCAACAGTCCCGATGATGCCATATTTGATACATGAGAGTGATGTAAGTTCCTCAATGTTCCACTGAAGATGCATTTCTTCAAGGGCCTTATAGTAATAAAACATTACCTGTCTGAAGTAGGAAGCCTTCCTAGCATTTTCCAAAGAAAATATTTATGCATCTTCATATTCCAAACCAAAAAAAGATGGTTGAGAACAATGTTTTAAAAATCGCCCGACTAGTCGACTAGTCGGCCCGACTAATCGAGTCGGGTGGACCAGCCGACTAGTCGCATCCCGACTCGCGCTTGTTTTCTATTTTTTATACGGACTGCTCTTCGCATCTCCCACGCCTCGTCGCACTCGGCCTTGTGCGCGTGACACCAAGAGAAGCTCAGAGCTCCTCGTTGCACTCGCCTCGTCAGCAGGGGTCTTCTTCCCGGCACCGCGGGCCTGTCGTGGCCTGGGCCGCCTGGCTGTCGTAGTCTTGTTCCCCTCGTGTAGGGGTTCAGCTGGTGTGGCTGCGGGTCATCTTCTCGTCGCCAGCTAGCCAGCCAAGGTCCGTCTGCTGCCGTGTGGAGATTGGAGAGAAGTGCTGCGGGGGCCAAGTAAGTCTTCTATCTTCTCCGATACTCTGTTTTTCCGATACTCTGTTTTTGTTTTTCTTCCGGCATCTTCCAGACTTCCCCCGTCCAAGTTGCACCCACATTCACTCTTCTTTTGTTTTTTTAACTTCTTCCACTGTACAAGTTGCGAACCCCATACTTTGTTTTTTTTCTCTTTTTTTCCCCCTATTTCTGTTCTTCCACCTACAAAGACTTCCGATACTCTATTTCGGTTCTTCCAACTTCTCCTTTTTAAGTTCATTCACATCATTCTTTCTCATATGGATACTGGATAGACAGTATTGTTAGAAATTAAAATATAATTTTAAATGATCATATTATTGTATTATTTAGTAGTATAAAAGTTATTTTTTGTTTCTAAATAATTTTTATAAAATTATTATTTCCATAATTCAGTAGTGAAAGTATCATAAAAAAAATAAATTTAAATTTACTGATTGCCTCTGTAAGAATAATATTTTATGATTAAGTAGTAAATTCTTGTTTGTTGTTTATAAATAACTTTGTAAAGATATTCAGTATTTAATGATTGCCTCTTTAAACATAGTATTTATTATTCAATAGTAAAAAACTTATTTTATTTCTTTCTTTAATTTTAGATGGCTACCTCAGGCTCTACTTCAAATAATAGTCAAACTGAACAACCTTTGCAGTCAAATTCAAATGATTTGGGCTGGAAATATGGAACTATGCTAATCCAAGTAATCGAGATCAGATAAAATGTGTCTTTTTGTGAAAAAGTGGTAGGAGGTGGAATTTACAGATTTAAACAACACCTGACTGGTGTTAGAGGAATACTTGTGATGCCCATTCTTTAAGTATGACAAGAATACACCCTAAACACTAACAATCAACAAGAGCCATGTATAAAAAAATGAAAAAAAAATCTGAAAAAATAACCGACTTAAACTTGAGGCGGCCGACTCGCCGATTAATCAGTCCGACTAATCCTTGGGGGGGTCATCCGACTCGAACCGATTGATCCTTTTTAAAACATTGGTTGAGAAAGTGAAGGGGAGCGTGGGTTGTCCTTTCATTCATGACCATATCATTTTGCATGCCTCAAAGTTCTTCCATTCAGCTATCTTTTTGTCCTCTTCCCCAGAAATTGGCATTTTTTCAACTGCTGTCGCACTGTTTGCACTTGAATGTTTGCCCTCCAACTTGAGATTGAACCATTGTTGTTAAAGTGACCAAGGCAACTAAGGTGGTGGCCCACCACCTTATTGCTTACACACCAAGGCGAGGTGCCTAGGCAAAGCCTAGTTTATGTAATAAATTGCACAGTATTCTATATTTTATACCATGTGCAGTCTCTATTTATTAATACTTAGCACATTTGTGTGTAAGAAGGTTTTGTAGTAGAAGAAACGACAAACGTTCACAAAATAATTAATAATAATAGGGCAAATCAAGTCGGAATCTGAACATACACCTGTCAAGTGTCAACAAGTCGAAAAATCTTATTAAATCTGAAATATTTCTAGGCAAAAAATAAATTTTGAGAGAGATAAAGAATGACTATTATGTAAAGGGAAAGCATCCAACAATGAAAAACACTGCAGGGGCTGCTGCAGTTCTGGTTTAGTCTTATTTGGCTGCTTGCCTAGGCAACCATTCCCCTTGGTGGTTGGCCAATGCCTTGTCGCCTTGGCCAACTCCAAGGTGAACAACTTAGTTCAAACTTAAGTTTCTCTTTGTCTGCCATCTGTTTCCAAATCAAACTGTGGGTAAAAGAATGTGGCAGGAAAAGTGTGGCTCCACAGCATTCCTCTTGTGAGGTTTATGGCGCTGTAAATAATATAGAGATTAAATTCTGGTGACTGCCTCCAACCACGAAAATTAAGTATCTCAGGTGTTGGACAAGGTTGTGTGCTGATGTGAGCATTTGTTATTACAAAGAGCAGATGTATTGTTAATATTACAATTCTTGTAGTATACTCCATCTTTTCTATTTTTTTTCACTAATGTTTTTAATCATTTGTATTGAAAGTTGGCTGTTTTTGTCCTTTCTAGCCTATCGACTTCCATCAGTGTGAAGAAGTAAATGGTATCCGTTTCTGGTGCTACACTGCTGGCCATGTTCTCGGTGCAGCAATGTTCATGGTAGATATTGCTGGTGTTCGTGTTCTTTATACTGGTGACTACTCTCGTGAGGAGGACCGCCATCTCCGTGCTGCAGAGATCCCTGAGTTCTCTCCAGACATCTGCATCATAGAATCAACATATGGTGTCCAGCTTCATCAGCCCCGTTTGATCAGAGAGAAAAGGTTCACTGATGTCATTCATTCGACCGTCTCTCAGGGTGGACGAGTACTCATCCCTGCATTTGCGCTTGGACGAGCCCAAGAGCTCCTCCTAATCTTGGATGAGTACTGGTCCAGTCACCCTGAGCTTCACAATATCCCCATTTATTATGCATCTCCACTTGCAAAAAGGTGCATGGCAGTTTACCAGACTTATATAAATGCAATGAACGAGAGGATCCGCAACCAATTCACAAACTCAAATCCTTTTGACTTCAAGCACATTTCTCCATTGAAGAGCATTGAGAATTTTGATGATGTAGGTCCTTCTGTGGTGATGGCTAGTCCTGGTGGTCTCCAAAGTGGACTTTCAAGGCAGCTCTTTGACAAGTGGTGTTCTGATAAGAAGAATGCTTGTGTGATTCCTGGGTATGTTGTGGAAGGAACCTTGGCCAAAACTATTATTAATGAGCCCAAGGAAGTCACTCTAATGAATGGACTCATTGCTCCACTCAACATGCAGGTGCATTACATTTCCTTCTCAGCTCATGCAGACTTTGCCCAAACAAGTACATTCTTGAAAGAACTGATGCCCCCAAATGTAATACTTGTCCATGGGGAGGCGAATGAGATGGAGAGGCTCAGAGCGAAACTTGTAAATGACCAATTTGCTGGTGGAAACACAAAAATCTTCACCCCAAAGAACTGCCAGTCAGTTGAGATGTACTTCAATTCGCAGAAGATGGCCAAAACGATTGGGAAGCTTGCTGAAAAGACACCAGAGGCTGGAGAAACCGTTAGCGGTTTACTTGTCAAGAAAGGTTTCACCTATCAAATAATGGCACCAGACGACCTTCATGTATTCTCCCAGTTGTCCACAGCTAACATCATCCAGAGGATCACCATCCCATATTCTGGTGCATTTGGGGTAATAAAGCACAGGCTGCTGCAGATATATGAGAGTGTGGAATCCCTTCCAGAAGATGAATCTGATGTTCCGACGATAGTCATTCATGGAAGAGTGACAGTCAAGCAAGAATCTGACAAGCATGTCTCAATGCAGTGGACAGCTGACCCCATAAGTGATATGGTTTCTGATTCCGTTGTTGCTATGATTTTGAACATCAGCCGTGAGGTTCCTAAAGTTACAGCGGTAACAGAATCTGTGAGGACAGAAGAAGAGACTGAGAAGACAGCACAGAAGGTGGTGTATGCACTGTTGGTGTCGTTGTTTGGGGAGGTTAAGGTTGGAGAGGAAGGGAAGTTGATTGTGACGGTCGACGGTAATGTGGCATGTTTGGATGGAGGTACTGGTGAAGTAGAATGTGAGAATGAGGGTTTGAAAGAGAGAGTGAGGACTGCTTTCCGACGTATACAGAGCGCCATCAGACCGATACCACTTTCAGCCTCTTGACGTCTTTGACATCTACATGTCTCTATTAACCTCATGAGATGAGATGTATGCATTTCTTGTATGTTCATGTTTGGACTCAAACCTGTTAGTTAACAGAGAGTCCCCTCCTGTGACATTCGCTTAGTGTAATCACTCACCTAATTTCTCATTCCTGCCAAATACTGATCTTAGTTTTGTGCTTCTCTACGTTCTCCCGGCACTGGAATTTGGTGACTTGTATCAGAAGATTCAGAACTAATCCATACTCGGGATTGACATAAATCTAGCAGATTTTTAGTATCAATCTTTAGCTGTTGATCTGCTACTTACACCTTGTACGACAATCTCCAGCTCCACTAGTATAAGATTATGGCTTAACGACGACTTGTTTGTTGATCAATTATGTGTTGCAATCTTGTAGTTTATGCAGAAAAGTGTGTTATGTCTTTGATGTACTTATCCTTCATTCGGTGGGCTCTTCTGGTTGTATATCGTGCAGCGAGGTTAAAACTTGAAGCAGGGGCAACTGAGCGACTCAGTACTACATGTGTGGGAGTTGAACATTGAAGCAGAGGGTAAGTATCCCTGTGGGTCAACCTTCTGGATTTCTTTCGAGAGAAACACTTTGTACCTAGTAGCCGGAAGTGCCCGTGCGCCTATCAACAGACAAACAGGTGCCGGGTGTCAGCAGGCACGGGACTGCAGTCTGCCCCAACTTGGTACAAAACGTTTCTCTTCTTTCAAAGTTTCAACAAAGAGAAATTATTATTATTATTATTATCATAATAGAAAGGTCAACTATCGAGTCCGAAAGAAATGCAATGGCCAGAAAAGGGTTGGCCGCAGATAAGGCATCTAACTGTTGTTTCTTTCAGATCCCTGTTTGGTATGACTAGGGGTGTTAATTGGGTCGAGTTCGTCCGAAAGTCTGGTCCGATTTTAACTGAATTTAGGTCGAAAAAAATAGCACATTTAAAATTTTCAATTTGGCTCGGCCTGACAATGAATAGGGCTGGATTTGGATTTTGTGAGGTTTCAGCTCAGCTCATATATATATATATATATATTAAATATAAAATTATATTTAAAAAGTGAATTATATTTATTTTTATAATAAATTTACTCAAAAAATATAATCTTTTATAAATTAAAAGTTAATATAGATATAAGTAAAATATATATTATTTTATAGATATATTATAGTAGATATATAAAAATTATATATAATATAAATAAAAATAATATTTTTTATATTTTTAAATTGGGTCGGATTTAATCGAACTTTTTTTAGATCAGGGCCAGACCACCCTTCCTAGGCCTATCCCAGACATGGGTGGGGCTCAGGCCGACCTTTAAAAAATCGAGTCATACTTGGCCCAACCCATTGACATCCTTAATATGAAAAAGTTAAAATTACAATTAATAAAATGTATGAGAAATATGTTCAGCACTTTGTAAAAGTTAGCGCAAGAAAGTTCATAATATAATAGTCTATGGAGGTGTGTACAAGAGGGCCCCTGTAAACCATCATATTTATTATATTCTGATTTGTAAAGAATATTTCTGATTATGTATATACAATCATACTTAGATGGACTCAGGTTCAAATTGAGTGGGCTTCACAAGGATATGATAACTCTTGAAGATCTTATTCATATACACACAAAAGTCTCTTGAGAAAGCCCTACAGGAAAGGGTACTTCCATCGTGTACAACCCACTGTCAGACGTTCATGGAAATGCCATTTACGTGGATCTGTATCAATCCCAACATTTAACTTCCTAATTTGCTTTAGAAACAAGTTTACGAATTGTTCTACTAGGTGGGCTTCCTTCTTTACAGTAAAAGCTACAATGTTCTTTATATATGAGCCTTCAAAAAAATTTATTATCCAACTCAATTCTTGAAAAGAAAAGTAAGAAAATAACCCTACTTTACATCAACAATCCCTTGCGCGAGACAAAGATCGTGTCTTTTTGACCACGTCGTCAGATCAGATTCGGCCAGCCAAGAGGCATTCCAAGTTCACAGCGGCCGCGCCACCGCCGCCGGGCTCCTGGCGGCGGAGGAGAAGGTCCGCCACCTCCGGGGGCGGATGGAGCCCGAGGCGGGAGGCGCGCTGCCATCGCTCCATGCGGGACATGCCGAGGCAGGGTCCGTATCTCATATCCATGTCGAACTGCCGTAGCGCCGTCTCCTCCGGCCCGTACTCCTCCTCCGACCCTGTTCCATTACCACCCACCAAAGCCACTAGATGCTGTTAGAATCTCTCCGCCCGTTTCCTGCTTTCCTACGAAGTCGACAAGAGAATCGGAGAAGAAAGAACGATGAAAGGCCTATGCAAAGACGGTAAGGGTTCTATGTATTATACATGAGCAGAGGAGTGGAAGAACGCTGTGATCTGATCAACCCTGAGCCTGAGGACCCCCTTTCTACGATTGCGCCCATCAAAAGTGTTCGGTCGTTCTTCGGGTCAAACGGGACATCGCAGAAAGATGGATCTTTTCTTTTTTTTACCTTCTTAATCGAGGGGAAATTCCGTTGTCACGGGATGCCAGAAAGAGAGATGCCGGGGTGGGAAAAACGGATTTTTTTTTCTTTTTTTTTTGGGGGGGGGGGGGGAGCGGGAGATCGGAGAAGCAGGAAGCGCTGAAAGGCGCAGGCTTGGTCTGGTTCCAGAATTCCTATTTTCTTGTTCTTCTCTTCTCTGTTCTTCCCGTCTCGCCCCTCTCCCCCCGTGTTCTGGTTCACAATTCTTCCCAGGAGCAATCTTGATCTTTCTCACGGCGAATACTCGCGCTCGGAGTGCCCTTGCAGTCCCCCTCCTGCAAGGGTTGGGACCGAGGGAGCCCAAGAGGAGCTCTCGTGTTCACACGATGGCGATGGCGAGGGTGTTCAGTATTCCGTCGAACGGCACGAGTAGAGGGGAAGAGAGGGGAGCTTACCGCTAAGGTCGATGGAGCCCTGATGAATCTGCTGGGCGGCGGTGGGAACCTTGACAGCGCCGGTGACCTGCTTCTTGGACGAGGCGGCGGAGGGCTTGGCGACCCCGCCGGCGATGGTGGCGGCCTTCTTCCTCTGCCGGTAAAAGACCCGGATGCCACCACTGGACGCCATCTCTCTCTCTCTCTCTCTCTAGATAGCGTCGACAGAAAAATCCTAACATATGGGAGGAGAGGAGGCCTTATCAGGCCTGATCAGTATTGGGCCGACATTGAGAAGCTGGGCTCAAAGGCTAAGGGACGGCCCATTGTGCTCGACCTATTAAAGTCGACCCAATTAACTCCTTTTTCTTATCATGCATACCATCTAGCATTCTCATGAATAGTCCAACATCGGATATCCTAGGAAGAACTTCCACCCATGAACGTTACTACCCTAATGTTCTAAAGACCCTCCCTATGAGATAGTGTGTGTGGTAGAGGTTTAGAGAGAGAGAGAGAGAGATAGAGGATCCATGCCATGATCATGATTAGGGGTGTAAACGAGTCGAGTTGAGCTGAGTATTATGCTGCTCAAGTTCTGTTCGTTAATTTTTAATCGAATTCGAGTCGAGCTCGACTTTTATCGAGTATTGAAAATAATTGTTCAAGCTTGATTCGTTTAAATACTCTCGATTTTGAGCCTTTAACGAGTATCTTAACGAGTCCAATTGAATTTGCGATATATATATATATATATATCAATTCAATTTACAAGTAAAAAATTAATTATTTATAGGACCCAAATCTATCTTATTTCAAGGTTATATCCCAAGATCCTTCATAAGTTACTTATTTAATTATTTTAGTATAATATTTAAAATATTTAACAACTATATTTATAATTTTATAATTAAAAAATAAACAAACTTGTTCACGAGCTTAAACGAGTTGAGTAGGTATTTGCTCATACTCGGTTTGTTTATGAAATGAGTTTAAATTTTTGTTTTAACTTGACTCGTTTACTTTATTAAACGAGTCGAATTCGAGTAACATCTGAGTTGAATTCGAATTACTTGTCAAGTGTATTAGTTCGTTTACAGCCCTAATCATGATGCCAACTCTAGGCACGTACGCAGATCCACATTTGTAAGGACCCATCGACTCCTTTCCATTAATCAAATCAAAGATGTTCAGGGAAGAACGATTTTGATCAATCCCACATCGATCAGCTTACGCATGTCCCTAGTTCTTAAATATCCTTGGACCTTCGCAGTGATAGTAATAACGAGGCTCGATCACTTTCTCCTCCCTGGCTCTTATGTTTTGTCATGTTACAGTTGAAATAATCTGGACACAATTCAAGGCAAATCTCAGTAGTACTCTGAGAATCCCAAACGGCCGATGGAGTTGAACAATATCGAATGTGATCAAACAAGGATCTGATCCCCCGAGGCATGATAGATACTGCATCCGTCTTTAAACAGATTCTGATGCGTACGATCGAATGAAAGTTGTGTGGAAAGTAGACCGACCAAATCGCAAATTACCATCAACTATTATTACTGTTATAATTACCTTTTATTAGTTTCCATCTCAACGATCTCGCTATGCTTCACAAACCAGGCGAGCGATGCATGCGGAAAGGGTTAAAGCTCCACGTCGAACTAGCTAGCTAGCTAACCGGCCGTGTCGGTCGAGATCTCTGGAGGTCTCGCGCAATTAAGCTGGTGTAATTGGGATTCGCCTTGTGTTGGTGCCGCCTGTGGCTAGAGTGCGTACTCAGCGAGCGCAGGTGGTGTGGTAAAGGTGCCATGCATGCATGGCTAGCTAGCTAGCCATTGGGACGTACACGGTGGACATGGCACGGAGAGGGCTTGCGATCGAGTGGTGCCAGCGCAGTCGAGAAATCTCTCCTCTACCTGCATATGCATGTGTATAAACAGTTAGCTAGCAAATTCAAGGGATTTGACACCTTCTAATTATAACATATCTATTTGATACTATTTATAAGACATAAATTTTAAAATGTCATATATGATATTTGAAAATTTATATTATGTGAATAATATCAAATACGTGTCAAATGAATGTGTTATTAAACCGTTTTCCTATAGATAGTCTTAAATCTTTGCCTGTCACGCACGCGCACATCCAATATATATTAACCTTTTCAATCTGTTCCTGTGAGATCTAGACATTCTCCTCCAACGGATAATTATCAAATCGTTCTGTAGATCACTAAATGAATAGGATGCAATTACGTACAAGGTAATGTTTGTCAAAAGACGCACAAATCGGAGTTCTTCCTCAACCTCATCCTCATCTGCGTTGGCGAGAGGATTAGTGTTTAGAGTCGACGAAAGTGTAATTAACATGCACAAGATTGATAAGAGGAGATCTAACAAGGTGAAAGAAAGATGATCATATACTGTGATGGAGTGTACAAGCAAAAAAAGAGCATTAAATAATGCTCTCGGGGAAAAAGAGAAAACGAAGACTTATTTACCTAAGAGTCGAAAGCTTTTGAGTGGGAGTAAAAAGACCTTTCGACTTTTCTTCTTCTTGGCTATACAAAGAACCCCAAGGTCCTATTTATAGATCTCTTATGTCAATTGAGAAGATTTTAAAAGTGTTTTAGTCTCATTCTTCCACCGCCCTTCTCATCCGTATCTCCTCCTCATCTCCACCGCCATGATTTAGTCTACAATCTTCTTGATTTTTTATTTTAATTCTAGATGTTTTTGTGTTCTATATCCATTGTGAAGTTGCATTACAAATTATCTTTAACACCCCCTCTTAATTTGTAATGCGCATAGAATTTCTAAAGTAGATAAATTTGTTGATAGTCAAGGCATTCGTGAAGATGTTCGTAATTATTCGAGTCCATTTCTTAGTGATCGATTTCTTTTTTCTCGACCAGATTTCAAATATAGTGATGACAAACTTTAATAGGCTTCATCTTTGCGTGAAGCGCTGGATTTTTATCATAATTATATGACAAACATGTTGTCATAGAATATTGTAGTTGGTTTTTCTTGATTTTTTTGAAGATTTGATAATATTCTTCTTAGTCAGATTGCTTCAAGTGTGGTGCTTATAGTAGCTAGATATATATTCAACTTCAGTGGAGCAATTATTTGTTGCTTTTTAGATGACAATGAAAATGGGTTATTTGTTCTAAGACTGAGTAAATATCTAGAAGTGTCTTTTCAGTCATTTGCTTAGCCTGCCTAATCACTATTAGTGTAGCTGATTGTCTCCTTCAAAAATATATTTGATGTCATAATCTGTGGTTCCTAAGAGATATCGCAGAATACACTTGGCTGCTGCAAAGTGTCATTTGTTCGGCTCATTCATAAATGGTGATACCACATTTATTGAGTAAAGAATATTTGGCCTTGTATTGGTGAGATATAAGATAGAATCAACCAAGTTTCTATAGACTAAGCATTAATTTTCTTTACATCATCATCAATTGAGAGCTTTGTGTTGGCTGCCATAGGTGTAGCAATTTCTTTAACAAAATTTCACAATATTTTTCTTGGTTGAGAAATATTTCACCTTTGACTTGTGTTTGCATGAATGCCAAGAAAATAACTCAACATATTGAGATCGGTCATTTCAAATTCTTTCATTATTTTCTTCTTGAAATCTTTTAGCATTTGGTTAGTACCAAAATAGCTCATATCATCGTCATAAAAACAAAGGACAAGAAAGTCCATACCTTTTTCTTTATATATAATGAGCGTCGGCATAGACATCTTAGAAAGCCTTCTTTTGTTCTATGTTCGAGGGAGTTGCTTCAACCCATATAATGTCTTTATGTAGGTGATAAACTTTTATCTTCTTGTCTTTTGATTTGATAGCCTTGTGATTGGTCCATTTATATTTCTTCTTCAAGATTGTCATTCAGTGACACCTAACTAAAATATTAACAATTTAATTGTGTTGCTAAAGCTAAGATAGTTCTTATTGTCTCCATTCTTACAACCGGATCAAATGTCTCATTAAAATCAATACCGAACTATTGAGAACATATTTTTTGTACTAACCTTAACTTGTATTTATAAATGGAACCATCTTCATTCAGGGGTAGACCTACCTTATGGGAGGGGAGGGTAATTTTTATCTCCTAAGTATTTTAATAATAACAATTGGTAAATTTAATAATTTCTATTTTGGCCCTCCTCTATTTTTTGCCATTATATCCTTTCTAACTAATAATTTCTTTATCTTTGGGGTGTTCAACTAGCTCCCCCGTGTGATTTATTTTCTCAACCATATTTATTTCTTCATCCATTGCCTTTATCCATTTCTCATCCTTAATTGCCTCTTCATATCTTCGTGGTTCACAGCAAAGTAAGTCACATTATTTTTTCCATATATTTCTTTGAGAGACTATTCTTTTCGTCATGCTGTGGTTATGGTGTGCTTGCATTAGTACTTGACTCACGTTGCTCTCTTAGATTTTGTGGATGAGAAGAAGCTATTAATTCTTCATCTTCTACTTCTTTTTCTTTTATAATATTAGGTGATGGTTTTTCTTCTACTTCTTCTATTTCCATGATGTTGTTTCATCAAATATCACATCTCTAGATATAACCAATTTATTTGTCTTAGGCTCAAGCAATATGTATGCTTTTGATTCTTCATTATATCCAATGAATATAAATTTTTCTCCTTTTTTATTAAAATTTTCTTCTCTAACTCGTGAAGGAATATATATAATTACCATATGCAATGCATGCATTCAAATATTTTGAAATGACTCACCTTAGCTTTTCTCTTGAACCAGATCTTATATGATGTCTTGTTTGAGCTACTTTCATCATAGACCTATTTAAGATATACATAGTAGTATGTACTACTTCAGTCCAAAAATGGTAGGAAGATTCATATCTTTTAGCAAGCTTCAAGCCATCTCGACTATTATTCTATTTTCTCACTCAACTACTCTATCTTGCTGAGGCGTCTATCTTGCTTAGCTCCTTTTTTATTCTTTCCTTCTTGCAATATTGTTGAAATTTGTTAAAAGTAAACTCTCTTCCATGATCAGTATTTAAAATTTTGAGCTTTTTACCACTTTGTTTCTCGACAAATGCTATAAACTGTAGGAACACAGTAAATGCCTCTGATTTTTCTTTCAAAAAATATACCAACATCATTCGGCTATAATCATCAACAAATAATAGAAAAGATCATGAACCATTAAGTCAGATAGTCTTTGTACGACCACAAATATTAGCATTCACTAATTGTAATGGCTCATTAGCTCTCCATTATGTTTTAGTAAATGACAATCTATACATCCATAGATGCATCCTTCATAAAAAATTTCTTCTTCTTTTAAATATGACAATCTAATAACCATTCTCTTTTTCTTCAGCAGTATGAGACTTCTATAATTTAAATAGCCAAATCTCTTGTGTCATATTAGGGAGCTATCTTCTCCTCCTATTTTTAAAACCATATCTTCTAGCGGTATTTTTAGTTGAAATATTTTGTTAGGATCCATCGTGGTGTTTGCCACAATTTTGCTACTTCTATCCTCCATAATAGTGCATGCGTCTTTTTTGAAATTAATTGAATAGCCTTTTTGTATTAATTGCCAACATTTAGAAAATTTTGAACTTGTTCAGGAACATAAAGAACATCTATAATAAATTTTGTCTTGCCTCTCTTTGTGTGCACCGCTATCACTCCCTTACCTTTTACTTTGTGCAACTTGCCATCTTTGAACTTTACTTAGGAATCTATCTCTTCCTCCATTTTGACAAAGCTACTCTTATTGTCTGTCATAAGCTTACTAGTTACTACAACAACTATCTAAATACTATGTATTATATTAGTATTTGAATGATTGGTAAAACATGAATAGAATAAGTGATCTTTTTCTGAATAATTAGCTTCAATTTTCTATTGATAATAGCAATCTCTTTGGGAATGATTAGCATTTTTACATTTGATGCATTTAAATATGTAATTTTCTGTAAAATGTTCAAACTTCTTACAAATTCGGCATTGGGAGGTAGAAGTACTTCTTGGATAATTTTTCTCATATCTTCTTCCTTTGTCCTTGCCTTATTTTATGAATTTCTTCTACCTTGAATTGCCTCTCTTAAATTGTTGTTGTTGAGAAAAATAGCTTTCCATGTTTTCCTTCTTTGATTCTCCTCTTTTGTCTGATAATGATATATTTGATTGAGATGCTTGCTCCAAGCTCTGATGAGAAAACCTATTCATTTTTTACTTATGTACCCTCTAGAGAACACATTAGTTCATGCATAGAAAACTTCATAAATCTTTAGATACTTCATCGATGGCAGCAACAATATGATTGAACTTAATTGGAAGACTTCTCAAGATTTTCTCAACTATTTTCTTTTCTTCAATTTTATCCTTATAGCTTCTAATTAATTTGATTTATCATGGTGACAACTTGAGTAAAAAATACTTGAACAGTTTCATTTTTTTGTCATCATGATATTATCAACTCTCTCCATAATGATTACAACTTAATGAAGATTACCTTTGATGACCCTTGAAATTCTTGCTTTACAAGATTCCATGTATCTTTCGAAGTTGGGGACGATACAGTACGAGGAAAGATAGATTTACCGGCCTTCCCTTGTTGGATGAATAATAATGCCTTTGCATCTTTCTTCTTGTTCTCTTTATACTCCTTTCGCTTTGCTAACATCCACGATATATATAGTACTTGCTGAGTCCTCTAATACCTAGTATCCACCTTCAACGAGCTCTTAAAGATCTTGAGAGATGAAGAGCTAGAGTCTTCATTTAAAAATCCAAAAATCATACTTTTCTCTATAAAAAATGGGGATAAGATTTTGAGAATAGTTAAAACAAAGCAGTGGTAGGTGCTTCCATGCATGATTGGGACTTAAGGGGTCGTTTAGTATTAAGATAGATCGAGGATAAATTGAAGATATGCTCAAAATTTTGAAGGCATCTTCAAATTTTGAGGATATCTCCACTCTATTCTCGATCTATCCCAATACCAACATGACCGAAGGGAATAGAATTTGTGGCTATGAAATCAAATTTATTGGAAGAGATTAAAGTGTAATGGACACAAGACTGATAAAAGAAGATTTTACAAGGTGAAGGAAGAGTCTGGATCCTCTCGCAACGCGGAGGATGGGACTCAGTAAGTCACCAACCGGAGGCGTACGCGTGGATCCCACTAAAATCTCATTTCCGTCCCTCTGCCCGTACTCCCGAAGAAACCGGTCACCCGGTTCTCTCCCCCCCCCCACACACACACACAAACACACCGTGGTCTCTCCACTTTCCCAGAAGTTACTGTTGCACATTTGCACAACATAACACACCTTTTATTTTTTTTCTTTAGTTTAAAATTTTTATTTTAAAATCCGATTGTGAAAGATGTCATTTTTATTTTATAGTTTTTTTCTTAAATATAAAAATAAATATCATTAAAAAATATAATATTAATGTCTGTCGGATTCGGGACTATAACACCCTGAAAAATTTTAATAGTTGAAAAATATGAATATATAATTATTAGGCCTCATTATTATTATGAGATTGAAATAATTAATATATAAAATTAATTGACACTAATAAACGTTACCTTAGTGTCGTACAGAAAGATGTGCGCTCTGACAGGGCGACACCGAAAAACTGTAACAAAAATAAAATTTGAGAACACCATAAATTCTAAAAAAAATATGGTGACATCAGAAATGTAAATATCCGGATTTGTTGACGTACAGATTTCGAAATTAAGTCGATACAACTATTTTTTGGACGATTTTTCACCCAGTGAAAAAAAAAACTCTAAACATTAAACTAAAATCACCATAATCTATAAAACCATTACATTAGCCTATGGCTACAATTTGAACACAAATGTATATCATTTGAATGTGTTTTCAATAGGATCTTTGGGCCAGCTGATTTATAAGTTATTTACGGTAACCATTTTAACTAATTATTTTTTTCCTTAGTTTTAAATTTTTATTTTAAAATCGGATTGTGAAAGATGTCATTTTTATTTTATAGTTCTTTTAAATATAAAAATAAATATCATTAAAAAATATAATATTAATGTCTATCTAGTTCGGGACTATAACGTCCTGAAAATTTTAATAGTTGAAAATTATGAATAATATGGTAGACCTCATTATTATTATGAGATTGAAATAATTAATATCTAAGATTAATTGATATTAATAAACGTTATCTCAGTGCCGTATAGAAAGATGTGCACTCCGAAAGGGCGACACCGAAAAATTGTAACGAAAATAAAATTCGAGAACACCATAATTTTCAGAAAAATTTGGTGACATTAGAAATATAAATATTCGGATTTGTTGACGTACAGGTTTCGAAATTAAGTCGATGCAACTATCTTCTGGACGATTCCGCTTGGGAGTTCTGCTGGGTTATAACCCCCCCCCCCATCGTACGAACCATTCTAATGTTTGATTCTGCTGGTTTGGCCATTGTGGTGCGTATGGCTGATTTCAAGTGAATATGGTTGTATTCAGGTGCATATGTTGCATTCAGGTGCATATGGTTGTATTCAGGTGCTTATGGTTGCATTTAGGTGCTTATGGTTGTATTTTGGTGCTTATGGCTGCATTCAGGTGCTTATGGTTGCATCCAGGTGCTTATGGTTGCATTCTGGTGCATATGGTTGCATTCAGGTGTTTATGATTGCATTCAGGTGCTTATGGTTGCATTCAGGTGCTTATGGTTGTATTCTGGTACATATGGTTGCATTCAAATGCATATGGTTGCATTCATATGCTTATGGTTGTATATGGTGCTTATGGTTGCATTCTGGTGCATATGGTTACATTCTAGTGCTTCTGGTTGCATTCAGGTGCTTATGGTTGCATTCAGGTGCTTATGGTTGCATTCAGATGCATATGGTTGTATTCAGTACTTATGGTTACATTCAGGTGCTTATGGTTGCATTCAGGTGTATATGGTTGCATAAGATGCTTATGGGCTTATGAATGCAACCATAAGCATCTTAATGCAACATATGCACCTGAATGCAACCATAAGCACTTGAATACAACCATAAGCACCTGAATGCAACCATAAGCGCCTGAATGTAACCATATGCATCAGAATGCAACCATAAGCACATGAATATAACCATAAGCACCTGAATGCAACCATAATCACAAGAATATAACCATATGCACCAGAATGCAACCATATACACCAGAATGCACCATAAGCACCTGAATGCAACTATAAGGACCTGAATGCAACCATAAGCACCAGAATGCAACCATATGCACCTGAATGCAACCATAAGCACCTGAATGCAACCATATGCACCAGAATGCAACCATAAGCACCAGAATGCAACCATAAGCACCTGAATGTAACCATTTGCACCTGAATGCACATATGCACCTTAATACAACCATATTCACATGAAATCAACCATACGCACCACAATGGCCAAACCAGCAGAATCAAACATTAGAATGGTTGGTACGATTGTGTTGGGGGGGGGGGTTATAACCCAGTAGAACTCCCAAGCGGAATCATCCGGAAAATAGTTGCATTGACTTAATTTTGAAATCTGTAAGTCAACAAATCAGAATATTTATATTTCTAATGTCACCAAATTTTTTTAAAAATTATGGTGTTCTCAGATTTTATTTTTGTTACAGTTTTTCGGTGTCGCCCTGTCGGAGCGCACATCTTTCGGTACGGCACTTAGATAACGTTTATTAATATCAATTAATCTTAGATATTAATTATTTCAATCTCATAATAATAATGAGGTCTAATAACCATATTATTCATAATTTTCAACTATTAAAATTTTTCAGGACGTTATAGTCCCGAACTGGATAGACATTAATATTATATTTTTTAATGATATTTGTTTGTATATTTAAAAGAACTATAAAATAAAATGACATCTTTCACAATCCGATTTTAAAATAAAAATTTAAAACTAAGGAAAAATAATTGGTTAAAATGGTTACCGTAAATAACTTATAAATCAGCTGGCCCAAAGATCCTATTGAAAACATATTCAAATGATATACATTTGTGTTCAAATTGCAGCCATAGGCTAATGTAATGGTTTTATAGATTATGGTGATTTTAATTTAATTTTTAGAGTTTGTTTTTCACTGGGTGAAAAATCGTCCAAAACATAGTTGTATCGACTTAATTTCAAAATTCGTACGTCAACAAATCTGGATATTTATATTTCTGATGTCACCATATTTTTTTAGAAATTATGGTGTTTTCAATTTTATTTTTGTTATAATTTTTCGGTATCGTCCTGTTGGAGTGCACATCTTTCTGTACGACACTAAAGTAACGTTTATTATTATCAATTAATTTTATATATTAATTATTTCAATCTCATAATAATAATGAGGCCTAATAACTATATTATTCATATTTTTCAACTATTAAAATTTTTCAGGGTGTTGTAGTCCCGAATCCGACAGATATTAATATTATATTTTTTAATGATATTTATTTTTATATTTAAAAAAATATAAAATAAAAAATAACATCTTTCACAATCGGATTTTAAAATAAAAATTTAAACTAAAGAAAAAAAAAATAAAAAAGTGTGTTACTGTTGGGCAAATACTTCTGAGAAAGTGGAGACCGCGGTGTGTTTGTGTGTGTGTGTGGGGGGGGGGGGGGGGGGGGGAAGAGAACCGGGCGGTTTGTTCGGGAGTGGGCAGAGGGACGGAAATGAGATTTTAGTGGGATCCACCTCGTTGGTGACTTAATTACTGAGTCCCATCCTCCCGCGTTGCGAGAGGATGCGGACTGTGAAGGAAAGATCACTATATCTTGTAATGGAGAGTGTACAAGAAAACAAGAGCATTATTGTGTCAAAAAAGAAAAAAGAGCATTAAAAAAGAGAACGCGCTCATCACCACTTTGTGATGTGTATCAAATATTACTCAAAAGAGAAAGGAAGATAGGTAAGGGAGACTTGAGCGGGACATCGTATATGGGTTGAGAAGATTTAAAAAATTTTAAATCTCGTTCTTATCTCTTCCTTCTTCCACGGCCTTTCTCATCTCCACCGCCATGATTTTTTTCTACAATTTTTTTGATTCTATTTTTAATTCTAGATGGATCTAGATCCAACCTGAAACTGTATTACAAATTATCTTTAACAATTAGGACTCATCTAATTAATATGTAAATGTATATATCCAGACGTAAGCAGTTGAGCCCTAAACGATTTCGTGTCGATGTCTCTGGATGCCATGACACCAACTGTGTCCATGCAGATTCAAACAAGGAACACTTGTACGTGATCACGGATTGATTCCCTTCCGTGC
Source organism: Colocasia esculenta (assembly GCA_014218235.1). NCBI lineage: Eukaryota > Viridiplantae > Streptophyta > Magnoliopsida > Alismatales > Araceae > Colocasia > Colocasia esculenta. Next base: position 31,866 of record JACBKR010000308.1, read on the forward strand.
TTCAAAACAAGATGTGCAGATCGAAGAACATGATCAGCCCCCTCGTCCCGGATTCCACCAGCTTGCACAGGCACAGACCCCTTAATCTATCCATGCTCGTCACTGATCTCCTGAACTGGTGGTAGTGGTAGCTCTCCGGGATGTCCCTTTCCCCTCCCTCTTGTGTCTCCCACATGGCGCCTGCTGCTTCTGCGCTTTCCTTCTCAGTCAGGAGGAGCAACCCGGTGCTCGTCACCCCCGCCGAGCCCACGCCACACGAGCTCAAGCGCCTCTCCGACATCGACCTCCAGCGAGGCCAGCGCACCGTGGTCAGCGGCATCTGGTTCTACGCCTCCAACCCCGCCATGCGTGGCAAGGAACCCGCCGCCGTCGTCCGGGACGCACTGTCCAAGGCCCTCGTCTACTACTACCCTTTCGCCGGCCGCCTCCGGGAGGCACCCGACCGGAGAATCGTGGTGGAGTGCACCGGGGAGGGCGCGCTGTTCGCGGAAGCGGATGCCAACGTGCGGCTCGAGGAGTTGGAAGGCGAGCTGCAGCCGCCGTTCCCGTGTACCGAAAAGTTTTTCTGCAACGCACAGGAGGGCGCCGGGGGATTCCTCGACTCCCCGCTGTTGCTTGTCCAGGTGACCAGGCTGGCATGCGGGGGATTCGTCATGGGGGTCGAGCACAACCATGCTGTGGCAGACGCCCAGGGTCTTGTCCAGTTGCTCCAGGCCATGGGCGAGCTCGCCAGGGGCGCCCCAAGCCCCAGCCTGCTACCGGTGTGGCGAAGGGAGCTCCTGGCTGCGCGAGACCCTCCCAGGGTGACCTGCGTCCACCGAGAGTTCGAGGACAGCGGGGAGGCCCCCAAAGAGCTGCCTGACGGCTGGGTGCTCCGCTCCTTCTTCTTGCACCCCGCTCGTCCGGCGGAGCTCAAGAAGCAGCTGCCCGACGACCTGCGCGCCTCCGCCACCACGTTCGACGTGCTTGCCGCGTACATCTGGCGCTGCCGCACCGTCGCCCTCCGCCTCGACCCCGAGGAGGCAGTCCGGGCCCTCTGCTTCGTGACGACCCGCGGCAGGTTCCCCGTCCTGGCCCCCGACGGGTACTACGGCAACTCATTCGCCCACCCCGCCGCCGTGACCACTGCGGGCGGGCTGTGCGGCCGCCCGATGGAGTACGCCGTTCGGCTGGTGAGGGAGGCGAAGTCGCAGGTGACGGAGGAGTACATGAGGTCGGCGGCAGATCTGAGCGCGATCAGGGGGTGGCCGTACCCGGTGGCGTCGCCGGGGACGGTAATGGTGTCGGACCTGAGGCACGTGAGATTCCGGGATGTGGACTTTGGGTGGGGAAAGGCATTGTACGCCGGGACCTCGGACACGTTCACCCCGGTGCATCTTCACAGCCCACCGGGATCCGTGCAGCGGGGAGGAGGGCATCATGGTGTCCATCCGGCTGCCCCCGGCGGCCATGGAAAGGTTCGCAAGGGAGATGAAAGCATGACCGAGGAGGAAGGGTAATCCCCGGGACCGGCGGCGGTGCCGCGCTGTATCTAGCTCAAAGTTCGTCGTATCGATCGGATCGATCATACTGTATTTTCTGTGGTACGGTACGTATCGAACCGTAACGTATCGTTCAGATACGGTGGAAAATTGACATGTTGTGTTGAAACTCATTCTATACCTTGTAAACACATTCAAATAATGTCTATTTGTGTTGAAATTTTAGCTATAAACTAATGTAATAGTTTTATAAATTATGATGATTTTAGTTTAATTTTTAAATTTTATTTTACACTGGGTGAAAAATCACCCGAAAAATAGTTGCATCGGCTTAATATCGAAATCCGTAAATCAACAATTCCGGATATTTACATTTCTGATATCACCATATTTTTCTAAAAATTATGGTGTTCTCAAATTTTATTTTCGTTACAGTTTTTTGATGTCGCCTTGTCAGAGCGCGCATTTCTGAGTATGACATTGGGCTATCATTTATTAATGTTAATTAATCCTAGATATTAATAAAATCACTATAATTTGTATCATCTCTTAATTAGTTTATGTTTGAAATTTTATCTCAATTAGACACTAATTAGACCACTTAAGTGCAGACAGAGTTTGTCGCGGTACGACGACTCTCTGTGCGCGTACTTCAACGGGACGACATTTGGTTTCGAAAATAAAGTCAAATATGAAGTCATCATAATTACTAAAAAAATGTACTGATTATAAAAATAAATATCATGAGTTATTAATGCATAGATGTAGAGATTAGGTCGACCTAATGATTTTTGGGACAATTTTTACTTGACAAAAGATTAATTTAAAAAATTAAACTAAAATTATTAAAATTTGTATCACATATTAATTAGCTTATATTTGAAATTTCATCTCAATTAGACACCATTAGATCTCTTAAATGTTGAGATTAAGTCAATTTACTAATTTTTGAGATAATTTTTACTTGATAAAAAATAATTAAAAAAATTAAACTAAAATTACTATAATTTGTATCATCTCTTAATTAACTTATGTTTAAATTTTTATCTTAATTGAACACCATTTACATCATTTTAATATACCTAATATAAAAAATTATGAAAAAAAAATTTAACCCGGGTCACCCGACCGTGCCCGGGTGCCGCTGGCGCCCGGGCACGAACCATGATCTAGCTCAAGAGTCCGGATCCTCTCTGTGTGCAGGGAGGACCGGATTTCAACCGTCACCAATGAGATGAGATGAGATGAGGGGGTTTGGGTAGAGTTGTTGGTGTTTTACAAAAAAAAATTCAAATAATACCTGATAAAGTTTTAGATTTTGGATTTTTTTTATAAAACTCTACCCAAACTCTTTCATCTCATTGGTGACGGTTGGAGTCCCGTCCTCCCCTGAGAGAACCGGACTCAGAAGTAAAATAATTTGTTGACATATATATTTGACACATGTAATTAACACATCTCACACGACAAACGAAAATTGTGTCAGGGAGATGTGACAAATTCATGTGCTCACCAAATTGTGTCACCAAATCATTTTTCGAAAAACAAATGATCATAGGTATTTGTCAGAGAGGAGATTTATTTCTTAATCCCTATAAATATGCCACAAATAATTTCTCTTTTTAGTGAATTTTAATAATTAATCTTTGAAAAAACAGCTTCTATCTTCTATTTTTTTTAGTTTTACCCTTCCGTTATAATACGTATATTTATTTCTTACCATTAGCTATATATGACTACTGTATTTATATTTTAATTAATTTTCTCTTTTACTTTAACTAATTTTCTCATTTATTTTAACCTATTTTTTTTCATTTACTTTAATTGATTTTACATCTACTTTAACTTATCATTTATGTTCTTATTCTCTGTTCTTGCACTTTAATCAGATTTTTCTTCTACTTTAACTCAAGTACAATATTAATTTAACACACACATACATGTACTTTAACAGAAAGATTGGCTTTCTCCATAACTTCAACTATTTATACATCTTATAGTAAACGAGGATATCAGTTAAAGTAGAAGAGAAAATCAATTAAAGTAAAAGAAAATTCAGTTAAAGCAGAAGAGTGAACCTGTTAAAAAGAGAAAATTTATTAAAAAAAAAGAGAAAATCAGTTAAAATATATGTTCTGTTAAAATAGTAATTGTAGTGTATTAAAACAGTAGTTATAATCTGTTAAAGTCGTAGTTGTAATCTATTAAAGTAGTAGTTATAGTATGTGAAAGTAGGCGAGAAAATTAATTAAAGTATAAGAAGAAACCTATAAAGAAGAAGAGGAAAGCGATTAAAATATATGTGATATAAAGTTATTGTTGATATGATTTTAAGTGTACGTAACTTTAAAGATGTTAAATTGAGAATTAAGTTTTTTTAAAAAATAACAATTGTTCATAGTCAAAAGATAAAAAACGTTAGTTAGAAATTGTTAGCGCAGCTGTCGATAAAATAGAAATTAGAATTAACATATCTAAAAATATTTGGACTTTTTAAAACAAATGATCATAATTAATTGAGTATTTTCTCAATTAGTCACCACTTATTCACCATATCACGTCCGTCACAATCATTTTCGAGCAATTCACATCAACTTATAGGTAAGTTACCTGTGATCATGTGTACTTGTGCCTGTGCACAATCAATTCCTGCCACGTTAAATAAATGTTCAGCATATATATACATATCATCGTCACCTGTGATTATGTGCCTACCGGTTGTGCTGATCTGAAACCTACCACTTTAAGCCCACTTTGTTGTGGGGATAAATATTTTTTTATTATTTTAATCGAAAGTTGCTTATTATTTTTTATGTGAAAATATTTTGATATCAAAAATGGGGGTAGGGGTTAAATAGGTTTAAAATAAGTACCTTAACTCTTTTTTTACCTCTACTTTTAATTAACTCCGAACTAAACTAACGCTCAAAATCAACTATTCCATAAACCAGCAACTCTAACCTCCCCCAAAACGGAATTTGATGGGATGAGACACTTCACAGCCCTACCGTGTACCTTGCCACGGTGGATTTTAGTCCCTTTTCGTCCTTTCAACACGCATGATTATTGAGTCTGAATCCTCTCAGTACATAGGAGGATTAGAGTCCATCAGTCACCAATGAATAGGGCTATCAATGGGCCGAGCTGGTCCGACAGGTCAACAGGTTTGGTCCAATTTGGGTCGGCCATAAGACTCTTTTCGACTCATAATTTTTAGTAGGGCTTAAAAGTCCAGTCCGACTAGGTCCATAGGCCGGACTCAGACTTAATTTGAGTTCGGCCCGATGGGCCAGCTCAACTTGTTCTTTTTTTTTTTTTTCAAATCTTAAATTTTACTTAGTTAAAATTAGGTTATTTTACTTATTTAAAAGTTAAAAACTCTCTTTTCAAACAAATTAAATAAGTAACATCAAAATTCTACTTAATTGAGTGAGATTATAAATTTTATATTATTAAACATATTATTTTTATTATTAATTAATTTTTATTTAAGTATTCAGACTGGACCAAGTCGGGTCTTAGTCGAATTTTACAATTTTGTAAAAATATTGAACCCGACCCAACATTGCTCGGGCTTGTGTTACTTGAATTTGTATATTGACGAGTCGGACCTAAGCCGGACTCAGATAAGCCCATCTCGAGTCTGGCCCATTGACAACTCTACCAATGAGATGAGGTTGGGTGGAAGTTTTGCAACCTTTCCCTAAAACTTTTTTCATATTTTGATTTGAGTTTTTTTACAAAATTTTCACCGATCTCTATCTCCCTGTTGATAACTCATCCGAGAGAACCTTTCTCTGGGTTTCTGACTCCAAGGAAAGCTGATTGGTCTTCACTTCAGTGGTGGGTCTCCCCATCTTGATGTAAAGCATCAACCATCGCCCCTTTCTTTTGTCTCTCTCTCCCCCCAGCTGCACTCTGTATCCTCCGTCTCCTTTCTACCATTTCCTGGTCCTCGTTCGTTCCCTCTCCTCCCCCCCCCCCCCCTTTTTTTTTCCCCTAGTTTCGAGCAGCCTCTTTAGCTCTCTTGATGTAAAGCTTGATCAAAGAGTACTCATACTCCCCAACACTCAAGAAGAAGAAGTCGTCGTCGCTGGAACTTAATTATGGGGACTGGTTAAAGGTCTCAAGACCTGAGCTAAAACCCAAGGCCCTCCAACAGCTCCGCAAGTCCATGTGAGGAGCCCACTCCCATGCAGGTGCAGGAGGATCATACTTCTGTCAGAAGAGCTTTATTTCAGGAAAATAACCAACCCCATTCCCCTTCTATCCCTGCCAACCCACCTCCACACGACCATTCTGCACCTTTCTTCCAGGACTGGTTATTTGACATCTAGATATAGATTGGTAAGGTGTGTTAAGATACGACTATATGGGAAAAAATGTGTTACTTTTTTACTTGAGAAATGGTACTTAGCTAACGCACAAAACCAGCTCAAGCAACCATCAGATTCTCTTTTTAACTTATCCATCCGCCTTGCCGGAGTGGATACCGGGGGGGATTGGGAAGGGAGAGGCCCCGGGCTGGGGGTTTTCCCAGTGGCCCTGGGCTATTCCAAGTTCCAACCAAAAAGGAAAAAGTTCTCTTTTTTTTTTTTTTTTACTTTGGTTACAAACTCCTTATCTTAGTGAAATAAGTAAATCTAGAAATAATAGAATAATTGTTGAATGTTTATCAATAATCAAGGTTTACCAGAGTTTGTCTATCCAACTTATTATTCTTTACCTAATCTGCATGGTAACATTCAGCTAAGCTCCCCCATTCGGTTACCAAGACTCCTCTCAAAAGCGAGTACCATTCAGCCAGAGATGGCAAACATCGTCGACTCGCCTCAGTTTGGTAATGGGTTGGGGTTAGAGTTAACTCCAACTCATGACTACAATGAGTTAACCCACTCTCTTTGGATTGCTTGGCAAGATAAAGTGAGTTAACCCACTTTCATATCAAAAAGTGACTTGAAAAAAAAGTAGCATTAATGTTGTTTTGAGAAAGAGAAAGTAGTAATTAATGTTGTGTACCGCCAAGTCAAAAGATAGTTAAGCCACTTGAGTAACCCCAATCCACCTCTAAAGGTGGGTTGAAAATTGTGAGTTAACTCACATTTGACCCACTTTAAATTTAACTTACTTGAGTTAACTCTTTTTTGTTACCAAACTACATTTTAAGTTAACTTTGAGTTAACTCGTTATCAAACTGAGGCTAAATGCTGAATGTGAGAACAGAATTGGACTTGTATAAGTGCCCTTCTTGCATTTGTCATATGACCAGTGAAAGTCGTGCAAGAAGTTCACTTGTACAAGTGCAAATGTGCAATAAGTATTTATCTTTCCTCTGTTGTCCAATCAACTTAATTTCGAAACTTGATTTGATTTCAAACACCACGAAGGTTTGCATTGAAATATTCGTGCCTAACAGACACACATGAAAATCTGACAGGAATCCTAACAACTCATCCATCCGCTTGGATTCCCTTAAGAATTTAACCTGCATATTCAAGTGCCCAGGAAGTAGTTTCGTTTCATTGGTGCACCTTAATTCACAACTATTCACTTGATTAACTGGAGTGAATAGGCAGACAGGAACCAGAAACAGGCAACAGTCTCTGGATCAATGTTCCATACACATATTCACAGGTGAAGTTGGCCAAGAAAAATCAAGCTTTCTGTATGGAGACTAGGTTCCCTCATATCATGTACAAAATTTCTCCTTTTGCTTCTGTAACAGACTGATGCAGATTGCAGGTTCTGAGCATTGTTTGCTCATGGATATCAGCATGTATCCGTCTTCCCAGGGTAATAAATTGGACGTATACATCTTTTTCCTATTTGCATTTTATGTACATATGCAGAGTTATTAAGTCCTGTGAGCTATATGGGTCCAAGAGTCAGTGCTTCACAAGCATTGCCTCTAATTTCCTTCTCCTTGCTGCACGCTTTAACTTCTCCAAGGCAACAAGCCCAACTTGCCTAACTCGTTCCCTAGACAAACCAATCCTGAAAAAGGACATAATTGCATTCAGTTCACAAGATGAGGACATGATAACATAGATAAGCATGTCTACTAACCAGACATGCTTCGAATAGCATGATTGGCATTAATGCATGATACTTACTGCCTGCTAATATCCTCCCATGAATAGGATTCACTGCCCAGACCATAATAAAGACTAATGATGTCTCTCTCCCGCTCATTGAGTGTTGTAGAAAGAAGCCCATTAACTTCCTCCTGTAAACCGATGCAATATGGAGAAAGATTAGGTAACCCTGGTTAAAGCAGTGACTATCGATGTCAGGATCAAGCTGAAGAACTAACCCTGATTGCTTATATAAGTGCAAGTGCATATTGTGCATCGACAACAAAAAATGAACGCATCCATTGAATGCTGTTATGCAAGATCTGAAGTTCTCAAGTGATACTTCATGATGAATTTTATATTTTAGGCCCTTACCTTGAGAAACTGTTCGTCAACTTCATGCCATGGGATATTTTCAAGGCGATTATCTGCAATATACTGAAAAAAGAATAGATAGGATCACTAATTTCAAAAGATACAAAGTTCCATATTATTCTACCCAAAGAGGATTGAGTTGTACATACGCTGTGAAGAGTTTCGCCAGGAAGGCCATTCAATGAGGGAAAAGCTTCCCTATCAAGTGAAAAGACCTTACTCACTGCCTGTAAATGAAAATGTGTATAAGTACTGTACAAGTCATAATGATGAAAACCATCACGTAACTGAAGTATGCAAGTAAGACCTACCTCAGTGGCATTTCTGACTTTCTTTGTTGACATATTCAAAGACTCTGCAATTTTCTGTTCGGTATTAGCAAAAGAGAGCTGTAAGATAACATGGTCCGAACTCCGAAGAACAAGCTCATCATGGTATAATATCCGTGTTTAGAGTGCATTTCCATATGGTGGAGTGCAAATGTTAAATAAAGAATGAAAAGATAAAAGTCAGATACAAGATTCACATTCCCAGGAATCAAAAGGAAATTTAGTTGACTTCACTAATGCAAATAGGGAAGTGATAAGGCAAAGGAAATTGCTTCATTAATGAAAGAACTGATAGTGGATCTGACATCCAGTCGTGATAAGCATGTAGCAGATGCCAATAGAAACAAAGACAATGTCCATCAGTAACGTTATATATTTCAGTTCACATGATCTTATAATCAAACCATATGTAAAACAACTCGTATTACATAAGAAAGTTTCAGTAGAAATGGCATGTTGCCAGCATCATGGAAGAAATATAAACCAACAATCATCAATCAGTATAACAGGTTCCCAGAAATGTAACAGCCAACTTACATCAATTGATGGTGCAACACCTTTATCCTCCAATCTAATCCTCGCATTCCGAATCAAACTGAGTCTTTCATGTAAATGTGAGGGCAGCCTTAAGATTTTGGAATTCTCAACCAGCGCTCTTGAAACACCCTGTCAGACAATCCACATAATTTACACTCAGTGTCAGTATTCTATACAAAGAGGAACAAAGTAATGATGCATTAAGAAAGAGAAAACTACTTCTGGCTGAGACTTATGTTTGAATGATGTTCTTCTTAATGAATGAACTCAATGATTTTCAAAGCACAATGTAAGATGGTGGATTTTAGATTTTTGTGCAGGTCCTAATGATGATCAATGGAGCTTACATGCAGGTATCGTTAATATTACAACAAAGCAATATGCAGAATCTAGAGCAAACTGTCTTTAGCTAAATGTCACTCCTCCAATAATGTCAGTAGTTGAAACCCAATGATCCTAGGGCACGTTGTAAAAACATTTTGATTTTTTGTTACAGAAGCTATGGAAATAAATTGTATAACCCTTGATTTTACTATAATCTTCCCCACATTATAAGATGTTTAAGATCAGATTCAATTCATGGAATCCCATCCCAATCTCCACAAGCAAATCTGACTGCATTCACTAAGCTTATTTTTTGAGGCCATGATCAGGAAACAATCATCTTATATAAATTTGACTATTTGGGAGAAATCGGCTTTTTGCTTCTGCACCAGGCACAGGTGGGATCAACAGATCGCGACCCAGTATCCAACCAGATGAAAATCACCAGGATTAATAATCGCTCATTTTCCACTCCATGACATGTTCTGGTCTCCATTGCCCTTCTAGGAAAGAAACATTCACACAAACTGAAAAAATGTTTCTGATGACTTGGTATGAAAGCTTGTGAAAGTTCTGATTGTCTTGACTGAGATAGCAAATTCCCTCCCTTTGTTAAGCATCAAGGGTTCCCTCGAAGAAAACTAAGTGGTGGAGGAAGAGAGGTGCTATTCAAGGACTTCATTTAGTTGGTAGTTGGATGTCATAGAATGTCTACAAAGTCCCAACATTTTGTTTTTCAAAGAGAGATAGACTTCACAGAAGGGGTGCATCTCAAGACTCCAACACCTTTGCAATCATTATGTATTTTAACAGACATAGATAGGCAACCTGTATTTTTCCAGGACAATGAATCTCAACCAACTGAGAAGACAGCATAAATAATACTCATGCATTCCAACCTCCTACTTCAGGGAGAGTACTTTGGACATACAAAGAGTTTAATAAGAGATATTCTTTCCATGTGAAACAAGCAGTGTCTATTATTTGGATTGGGATGAAGATTTGATTTGTCTATTTGTATGCAAAGAAATTCATCTACATGTTCTTGAATAAATAAAATGAGAACTATTTACTTCAGAAACAGAGATGAATGTCCTCTTTTCCAGAAAAACCATGAATCTAACTCAACATGAGGGGGTCAGAATATTGAACGTGATCATATGCATCCCTATGCATGATCTAAATATCCTACTTCAGGCAAAAAATTATGAATTAGCTCCCCCATTCAGTCAAATGGAAACTGGCCTACAATGAGAATTTATATGAATGATCAACCAATAATGTTAGATTAGTTTTGGCAGGCATATCATTAGGAAACTAAATAGATAAAGACATATCCCATGTTCCATCAAATGCTACAAACAAACACCTTCCCCCAAATGCACAGTCGAATAAATTAAACAAGATGTGAGTTTCTGCATTCAAATGCAGGAAAGGGTCCGTAATATGAATAAAATATTATTTGTAAAATCTCTCATACCACCTCTCAGGTACCATATGAACAAAATATTGTCAAGGTGATTCCAGTGTCCTCAAAACAAATCAGAAAAAGTAAAACAAAAGCAGGCATTATACTCCTTAAACAAGGCAAAACAAGTAACACCATCTTAAGGGAGAAAAGGGTGGGGGGAATTAAGTTCATTCGTTCACCAATGTAACACTCAGAAAAAAGAAAAACATGCATGTCTCTCTAAGACTTGTAACTGAAACATGAAAAGATAATTGCCAGAGTGTAGCACACAGCTATGCATATCGTAGTCCAAACATAACAAAAAGGGATGTTCATTTCCAAGAGTTACCAAGTTCAGGCTAGATTCACGTTTAGAAATTGTTTCTATAACTGTCTACACATTACATTGATAACATAGAAGATGAAGACTTAGTGCATGAACCCCAATCAATCTTACCTGACGAATCCACCAATAAACATATGTTGAAATCCTGAAACCCTTGGAAGAGTCAAATTTCTCTATTCCACGAAGTAATCCAATCAAACCACCCTGGCATACCCATAGGAAGTTAACTTACAATACTATGAGAGATAGACACCAAGCAATACAAAAGTTAAAGGCTGATATAAGTGACACATGGTAAATAAATAAATAATGTAAAGGCTGCCAGAAAAGCACATTACCTGGACAAGGTCAGACATTTCAGCACCCATATTGTCATATTCTGCGCAATTGACATGACAAGTCGAACGTTGCTCATTGCTAGCTTCTCTCTAGCCAAAGAATATTCGATCACCTTAGAATGCAAGTCAAAACGGGACATCCTCAATGAGGATGACAACTCCTTGTCTGATGGCTCATGTCCTAGTCTTTGCTTTAGCCTGAGTCGCCATAAATGCAATTTAACGATAAAACACGACTAAATGAATGAAGCATGGAAAATATGGAAATACTCCTGAAGCAAACAAATGTCTTTCATAATTGATAGCACATCACAATGATTATATAGTATTATTTTTAAGTTGAAACATGCCAATTAAGATCATCTTATACTTCAGGAGAAACCATGTTAAGACAGTAAAAATGAAAAGCTAATCAATAAGAAATAAAAATTATCAACGTTCATACACGAAGGTTGACATGTTCATAGAAAATTTGATGGCTAGCACTAGAAGAAAGCTGGATTTGAAACAGGAAGGTTGACCACAGACTCGATGATAGAATATTTAGACTGGGAGAGTGTGTTTAAAGAAAAAAGAAAGACCAATGTACATAGTAAATTACTTTGACTCGTTAAAACCGAAACCCACCCCGGGGCCGCCACCACTCCATAATGTTGCAGACCCCATTTTTCATCATTCCAATCCTAGTAATCATATATCAGCTTACCAAGAAAAGCTTGAGAATCTTCTGGTAAGATTTTTGTTCTAACTTGTGCCTGAGAAGTGCAAGCCAAACGGATCTGAACAAAGGATAATCCGAAGACACCATTTTCAATCTATCACAATGTGGTCCCAGCTCAGCCAAACCGAAGCCTCACAATGTTAATGAACAGTGTAGAAGGGTTGCAACAAACATTCTTGACTTCTAGTAAAAATATAGCACTGTCAATTGTTCTAAGAGAATATAATTTAAATTGGATAGATGACAAAAACAGTGTCAGGAACAGGTTTTAAGGGGGGGAAAAGATGAAAAGCAATGTTCCATCATATGTTCCAGAAGTTAAGCTCTACCAATACAGCCTATGAAAAAAAGTTGTCATTTTATGATTTAGTGCAGCTATGCCAGAATGTTTGTTCCACTACTTGAAGCTGCTTTACATCCCATATTATAGCCTCCTGATTTTCCCATAAAAATGTAATTACATTTAGTTCGCTACATTGTACAACGCTAATGGAACTAGACACTTTTCCTTTTCATCCTAATCCTCAAAAACCCTTTATGACAAAAATTAGAGACCATAAGAGGGAGTGATCAGATGTCCACAAGCAGGCATGCAAAAACTGTTGGATTTTCCAAAAAAAGAGTAGTACTTTCTGCACATATAGTTGTGCAGTAAGCGATGAAGTGGCAAGCACACCCCATATGGACCAACCACATGGGGTTGACAAGGCATGAGATGAGATTTGTCCCATGAGGGTAATTATAGGGGGGTTCAAGGATGCATTCCCAAGAAGAATCTTTAGCTGCACAGTTCAAACGCATATGGTTAGTTAACACACAATTGTACTGTCACACTCAAGGTCATTCATATTGCAATACTCCCTCTCCGGCATGAAGGTGGAACTAGTTTATGTTTTCTACCGTCCAAACACCAAGATAAGGAGGCATGTCAAGTAGAAAAATGACCATTATTCATCTGACAAGATTAGATACTCACTTTGACTTGTGCTTTTCTAAAGAAAGGCCATCTTTTATCTTTTGTGACAGGTTCACAACTTCAGCATGGTCGAGCAAATCCTCGCTCACTCTACCCCTCAGATAACTTCCCAACCGGCTCTGTAGTAGCTCAGGGCTTGAGATGGGCCCAAGCTGCTTCTTTCTACTTAAAGATGCGCTGCTTTGGTCCAAGTTTCTGTTGTTTGTTCGTCTTTGCCGAGCAGATATCCCTGAGCGAACAACTTCAGACTGCTTGCAGCTTTCCTCGGGATGCAGTGTCTGAGTCCGATCAAAAGAAAGATCCCACTGCTTCTCTAGCATAGACTTCTGCAACAAGAGCAGAAGCTCCCACGACGACCCCACATTGACCTCCCCATCCTCATCCAAGACACTGGGCCTCTGAAACCATGAGTCTGCCGTTGAAGCAGGGGTGTCAACATACTCCTTGAGCGCCTTTATGGCTGGTGCATGCCGGTTATGAGGGACATTCTGGCTGAAGTTTGAAGTTCTCTTTGCAAGTATCATGTTCTTCACGGAAGCAACTGACGGTTGTCCCGACCCATTATCTGAGAGCTTTTCATTAAGTCAGAAGGACAGAACGAAAGCTCAGCAGCCTCTTCCCCAGTTTAGTCCAATAACTGCAGCTGTGGCCATTCTGTGAACAATAGCAGCTACAACTTGTCAGTATACTCGATCAGAATGCAGTTGATATAAAACCGTGTCATCAACACTCCGCTCTCCTTAGCGCATGCTGCAGTAATGCGATGGTTACAAGAATAGAGAAGGAAAGGGGGAAAAGGAGGGGGGGTCAGAACCCAGAATACATAGAGATGTCAGGTTAATAGGATGCAATCAGCACGGTTCAAGAATCTGCCCATGATGAACCCGGAAAGGCTAACCCCGTCGGATTGGGGTACTTTGTGAGAACTAAACAGGCTCAAGCCCAAGAGTATGAAACATTTGCTCGAACATAAAGTAGGACATGAAAGAAAGGGCCATTGAAACGAAGGCTCTCATCTTTTAAGACCGATAAGAAGGGGAATCTACTCGGACGTTTGACAAAAACCTTTCACATCCCAATTGTTAAGAGTACAACAGCCGATGTTGCAGAGCCAAACGAATAAAGCTCAAAACGTCGCAACAGTGCAGAAAACAGAACGAATGGAAGAAGAAACCTATCCAAGACTTAAACTTGGCCATCAACAAGGAAAAGAGAAAACTATAGGAGCCGAAGCTAACCAGTTGAATTCTAAAGCATACCCAGATTGAACACCTGTAGGCGCGCGGCTACCTCCGAACTCTGCCCGCCAGAAGAAGAAAGTCGTCAGCTTGCAGGACGGGCAACGGCTCCGCTGGGTGCGCAAAACCCCGGCAGGTGTCGAGAGTGAAGAGAAGAGCAGCAAAGAACCGGGGACCCTTGTCCCTCCCTCCTTCTCCTCCTGTTCCTCAGTGGTTACGACTTACGACTACAAGCGTGAGCTCTGTACTCACTCTCGATCAAAGATCCTTCCTTTGTCTTCGTTAATTGCGCCCATAACCATGCAGTATAGTTCTCACTAGAAAGTGAAGCAAACTCTTGGCCGCGTTTGGGTGTGGACTGTGGAGGAGCGTGGTGGGGGCGTTGCAGATAAAGATATGAAGCGAGGCTGAGGACGCCGTTCATTGGCTGCAGCAGATATTTGGCAGCCGCGCTTGTGGCTCTCCCACCCATCCACACTCGCCCTCTCTCTCTCTCTCTCTCTCTCTCTTCACTTAGCCTTTAAAAACTTGTAAGATTACTTATTACCCTACTATTCTTCCACATTTAATTATATACGATTATCAGAAAGAAAACATTAAACTGTTGGAATTTTTGTGGTGTCTAAAGGGTTTTATTTTAACCCAACATATTTTATGGGTTTTTCTATAAATAGGTCGCAAGATGCCCTTTTGCTTCTCAAAAACACAAGGCCTTGTTGTTTAACTATTTTTTTTTTTTGCTTTTCTCTAGTGCGAACATGGTTTGTCGTATCGCTCAAATCGACTGTGCTGTATTTTTCGTAGTACGGTATCGTATCGTATCGTTGGAATACGTGGAAAAATATTTTTTTAATTTTTTTATTATTTATCTAATATTGACACAATCATTTAATGTTTCATCTAATATTGATGAAAAATTATAAACTCTTACAAACTAAATACAGTATTCATATCGTCGTCCTCACGTTCCTCATCTTTCTTGAAAGGTTCAGCCTTCTTTCCCAACTCTTCTTTGGTTTATGTTGACAAGTTACAAATTAACACATCTTCTTTAACATGTAAATAAGAATATTTAACAAGTTCTTATCTAATCTTGCTCATCATACTGAATATGTATGTTCACAAACCTCCATAGTAGGGATATAACTTTCATCTCCGAACAACCTCACATTATAAGTGCTCTTCAAAAAATTCAAATAATCAACGTAAGTCATGTAATTTTCATATAGGTCTTGATACATATGCTGATATTCTACATATTGATGTGTTCTTTGGCCTACTATTGTAGGCCTGGTGGTGGAACGATTGGAACTTGTATGAACAAATCATCATCATAATACGGGTATCCAGAGACATAATAGCCATCATACCCATGATTTTGTCCATATGGATCCAGATGTGTATGTCATGAAAATAAATTGTGTGACGGAACACCTCGTTCAAGCCCGTTAAACCACTAACGAACTTGATCCGAGTCCGCCTCCCGCGAACGGGCCGAAGTCTCGCAGGGATATCATACACACGTCCGTGAAAACACAAGGAACATACATGATCACATTGATTTCACCAACTCATATATAATGTACAGATTTACATAGCCAAAGTACAACAAAGTACAAGAAAGTATAGGAGCCTGGGGCATACCCCGAGGTAAACTAGTACAACTGAGAAAAGAACTACAGTGCTGGGTGCTGGCCCAACACCGCTACGACGCGGCTCCGAACTGGACACGTCCTCCTCGCCCTCACCTTGGGAGTAGGGTGAGCCTCTCGTCACTGGCTTGTAGAGAACTCCCCCAACACCGAGCAAAACCAAAACACAGGTACGAAGCAGTAAACTGCTCTAAGCAATTTATAGAACAACTAAGCAGGATATTAAAGCTGTAAATGTACTCACCGTTTGCCGATTACGTAAAGCAACTGTAATAAATAAACGGCAAATCCAAACAGGTGTACGAGCTACAGTAGAGACCGCCACACACCAGCCATGTGAACTGGTTCGCGACACCAGTGACTGACTCGTACAAACTAACACCGGTCTACCTCTCAGTCTCGCAGCCACGGACGAAAGGTCTAGCTGCCGCTCCACGTGGAAAAGTCAAACAACTGTGGAGACCCAACTAAACACCACTCCTGCGGACACACATCCGCGGCCCATGCCTGACACCTCTAGGGTCTCTGGCTGGAGCACCCTAGAGTGAGGCACTGGAAAAGGACTAGTCGGGGACCATGTCGACAACCCGTGTCCGTACCCCCACTAAGAGCACGCCACAAGTGACTAGAGCAAACACAAAGTCTGTCCCACTGTCGTCTTTCCCTTAGCCGGACGTACAACTCAAACAAGAAGTGAGGTGTCCAGGACAGACGACACAGACCTCGACGATCCGCACAAGTACCCGGGACAAAGCCCCGAGCTAACAACCTGGCTCACAGAGAACCTGGACACCTAACTAGAGAGTAACCACGGTAGGCGTCGTACAGTTGCCACGCACACAGAACCACCGTGCACGTCACACACACACCACTGAAAACGTCACGTAAACCTCAAGTACCAACTGTCCACAACACTGAAACACAACACTGCTTGCTTGAACACCACGCAACTACGCAAAGAACCAGCTAGCTACACAACCAAGTGCTAGCTTCAGAACCATGCACTCTCAGCGTGCCACAAGTGCCATGCACCGCTCGTTATCGGTAAACACATCACATAACGATATTCGATAACCCAATCACATGAGTCATGCATGCATAGACCTCTCGGCTGAAGTCGAGACAGGGTCTTGCATCGCCTTCATATAGCGACATCCCGATAGGTCGCCTTCAACACATTAACGCGACATACAAACAAGTCGCGTTCATAACCTGAACGCGACGGGTCAGCCCGTCGCCACCCGGACCTGATCGTGACAGGGGGTTCCGTCGCCTTAGCAGACGAAACCCTAATCTGGGATCTCCCCTCCACGAATTACCAACCACACCATGCACACCACCCTTATTAGTGTTTTTCAGCTTTAATGGGTTCCCTAGCAGGATATCTATTGTGTAGAAAGTATTACCTGATCAAACTCTGCATCCCACACGATTCTCGCTCCGAAACGAGAGGAGTCACCCTACCTCGCGAAGAATACGCATACGACGCTCAACCCGCATTTCTCTTGCTCCACGTGAGCTTCCCACGACATGATCACGCCGAAATCACGAATTCTCCGCAAGAATCGCCACAGCTCCCCTTCCCCTGGCCGAGTAGAACTCGCTGCAGTTCTGTCCGCTGAGGTTTCTTAAAACACCCAGCGGTTGGGAACGCGACGTATCGTCACGTCGCGACCTGATCGCGACGAACCTAGGCATCGCCTTCTCAAGGTTGACGTCGCAGGTCACCCTGCACCCACACGTGGCGCACATGCAGACGATCAGTGCCACAAAGCGGCAACAAAGACGACGGGCAAGAGTGTCGCGTTCAGAACGCGACACCCTCTGCTGTCGCGATCACAGACAAAACCCTGGGTGCTGCAGCCCAAACTTTCAGCCCAGTAAACCCCAAACCCACACCGCACCGAACATAATTCACATTGGCCACACATTGGCCTCACGATAGCCATCACAACCACTAAACACAGGATCCACGAGGATCCGAAAAACGCGCGACATTACAAACTGTGACCTTACTAGCAGCCTCAAATGTTGTGTCATCATGTGTGTTCAGTCCTCAAATCAGATCAATCTCTTGATAACTGCTATTGTCTATAGGACCTATACGTCGTCATTTGTCATCTACTTTCCACCTTCTTACTGTACTTAGTGAGCACCGTGATCTCGACCGTCTTAGGTAGCATATATGACTCCAACGGAACGACATGAAATATTAATATGACACTAAAAAATTAAAGAGAGTAAATTATTACGTAAGACATAACCTTTTATATAAAACATAATTATCTTTAATTTTAGAATATTTTTATATTATAATATAATTCTGATACTATCTTTAATTGTACGCACTTCGACGGGACGACATTCGGTTCTAAAAATAAAGTCAAATATGAAATCATCATAATTATCAAAAAAAATATATTAATTCTAAAATATAAATATTAGAAATTATTGATATATAGATATTGAGATTAAATCGACCTAATGATTTTTGAAATAAATTTTACTTGACAAAAAATTAATTTAAAAATTAATTAAAATTACTATAATTTATATCATCTCTTAATTAGTTTATATTTGAAATTTTATCTCCATTAGACATCATTTAAACCCCTTAATTATCAGATGTGAGAGAGAAGGAAAAAAAAAAACACACACCCCGGGTCCCCCCAATGGGGGTGACCTGACTATGGCACGGTACGTTTGGCCAACCGTGCGTGCGAGACCCCTATGCAAAGACTTTGGCATTTTTGGTGGAAGGGAGTGTGTTTTTCCTCTCGATGGGAAATAACGGAACGACGCTTGGAGGCGAGGGTCGCGACTCTCTGATTTTAGGGCCATGAGATTTTTGTTCTTGCAGGGGGAATCTCTCTCCTCTCTCTCTATCTCTCTCTCTTCTCTCGGGCATCTATAATCCCGACTCTCGGGGTTGCTGTGATCTGGTTGTGAAAATCCATGCACCACAATTTTTGCAAATTGACGAAGGAGAACGTGTTTCAGAGATTGCCGTCAAGGAGGGATCATCTTCGTGTGTAGACACGTCCCTGTAGCCGTTCTATCCTGGGGGAAGATCGTTGACTTCGCCGCACTGGTATAACGGGGGCGATAACTTCTCTAAGGGGAGTTCTTACGGCGGCTCGGCTAAGTGTTCTAACTCTATACTATTTCGCTTATTTGTTGTACTCATATGCATGCATTTTCTTTTTGGATTGGAATCGGATCTTGTCTATACATATGGGAACGATATGTATATGATGTTCATGCCATCATATTTTACGTATGTTCATGTAGTTATTTATTTCAAATACATTGTTTTTTCCTACAAAACACCCTGATTCTTTTAATATTATCTCTCTTCTCTAACTTGATTCCCCCTCTACACTCTGAAACCCTAGCTACATTGGGTCATAGTTTGTCATGCTGTCACGATCCAAGTTGGCACGTCTGGTCCCTCCCCCACCCCCCGACGGCCCCCTCCCCCACTCGACGGTGCTCTCTACCCCTCCTCCTTGGCATGCCCAGGGAGCCTAAGGAGATCCGCGTGACTAGCTAGGGATCATTGCGATGGTCGAGGGGGGTGCCGACGGAGAGGGGTGTACAGGGTGGGGGACCCGACGAATGGGGGAAGGGGTTGTACAGAGGGGGGAGGGAAGAGACTTGGAGGAAGAGGGTGTGGGGGGGGGGGGTAGGTTCCTAGAGGGGTAGAGGGACGAGCAGAGGGGAAGAGAGGGTGCACGAGGAGGAAGCTAGAGGTGGGGCGGGGGCGGGGGAGGGAAGGTGTTATTGTAATACGATGACACCGTCCATATCATGGGAGGGCCTGACATAAACGATTCGAATGACACTACAACCAACCTTGCATTGGATTACCTTGAGAGACTTGTTACAGGGCAATAAGAACAATCTCATTTTTACTAGGAAACCTTAAAAAGATTCTGAAACATTTTGCTGCGAGTAGTCAAAACTTATGATTCAGTTGCTACATTTGGGAAGATTCTTAAGTGCATCATCTTTACGTAAATATTAGGAATATGTTCATCTTGTTTTTCGTTTTCTCTCCACAGGAAGAAAAAGGTGGACAAAGCTACAACCTCTGTGTCTTCTAGACGCTGCAAATTGTGTGGCTGTGCTTTTGACAGATGGCACACAAACTCCATACCCTTCACAACTGTGGTAACCCAGGGCTCCCCCACTTGACTGTGGGGTACTCCTATCACCACTTTGCCCATGAGTGTCTCACGATCATCGTTGAGAGGTGAGGTGCGTATAGAAGTTGCATTTTACAAGGAGTTTAATGTAGCAATTTACTTGTCATATCTTCCCCACTTGTTTGTAAAGGAGAAATGCTATGCTCCCGACAATTGTCATATCTTCCCCACTTGTGTTGTAAATGAGAAATGCTATGCTCTCGCATTGCCGGGAGCATAGCTGACTGGGGGGGCCGCGTCCCCCCACACGCGCGCCGCGTGGATGGCTGACCCCCCCCCCGCATTAAATGCTTGTGTTTTTTTTTTTTCATTTTTTGTGCACTATTTGTGTGCACAATGATGTATTTGTGTGCACAAATACATTATTTTGTGTACACAATTGTAAAAAAAAAAAAGTTTTACCTCCAGCTCAGCTAGGCTCCTTGCAGTGCCGGGAGCCTAGCATTACTCGTTTGAAAGCAAGTATCTTATCATGGTTGGAGTTTTTTCTTTTCTTTGGGGGCGGGGGACCTAACATACTACATTATTAAAAATTTCTTATAATCCTACTTGATGAGATTTAAACGAGTTCGATTCCTCTCATACATAAGAAGAGAATTCAATAAATATGAGTGGGGAAAAGTGCAAAAAAAATTTCCACCATTTTAATTTAAATTTTGTATAAAATAGTTTTTTCACTACTCTTCTCACTAATATTTATTGAATCCGATCCTCTCATGTATTGAAGAGAAACTGAACTCGATTTAAATTTCAATCTAACATTCTAATATACACTAAAGACTAATCACGAGAAAGTTAGAGTGACATGGAGAATGTGATACTAAAAAATGTGTTCTCCTGAGTGAGTTTGGGTTTAGTCGGGTTCAGTTAGCATTATGATGGGGTGAATTTTTTTCATTTCAACTTCTCAATTTAAAATATAACCCCACCTATGGTAGAACAGCCCCCCCCCCCCCCCCCCCCCCCCCCGCGGAGGGCTCTAGTCGGTTGGGTTGGGGGGTCTCGCAATCTGCTCCCCCTCCTCACCACGTGACCGTCAGCTTAACTCTCCACCGAGGATTGGTTGCGCCGGTCTCGTCTTGGTCCGCCACGGATCGAGGGCCCACGTACAAACAACCAGATTTGGCCCTCTAACTTGAGATCTCGCACTCCAACCTAGTAATGAAGGAAGCGAAGGTCCACCTGAGCCAGCAAATTGTCTCCTGTTTCCTCCGCTTGTGGCTCCATCTATTCGGATCTCCGTTGGCATGTGTGTTCTGTGAGGACAACCTTGCCCTTTGCTCTTTGTGACGTGCTCTACTCCTTTGGCGGGCACATTAGAACGTACGGACGTGACCTACTTTCTTTGTTTATCGCATGGCCTTGGCATTAATCCTGAAGAAATTCACAAGAATTAATGAGAGCCTAATCCATCAAATCTCCGTATCGTATTCGTACGTACACATTATTCAGATATATATACCAGCATGGCTTTTCTATTGACTAGCATAGACAGTGGCAGATCTAAATTTTTATTTTAATAAATATATTTTTAGACGTATTTTTTTGATCTAATAAATTATTATGATGAAATTTTACATCACTAATAAAAACTTTTAATAAAGTCATCGGACCCCACTACTTCAAGATGACTCCGCCACTGAGCACAGAAAACTCTAAATAACAGCATTTTTTAGGACCTCACCTCATGTGTGGAGTTTGAGTAATGCTTACTGCACTCAACTAAAAAAAAAATGGTTTAACCCTAAACATGTGGATTGAGAGAAGTTAATCCACGCAATAACTCATTCATGTGGAGGTGACATGATCCACAATTAATATATACTGCAGCTATCGTCTATCATCACTGTCCTATCAATTATCATCGCTATCACTGCAGATCCTCTACTATCAATTGATGTCATTATATACGATCACTCCAATATATCGTTATGCCACGTCATATATATTCACATGAATGTGAGATCTCGCACTTAAATGTATGGAGCCAATCTATAAATTATGCTTTTGCAAGACCCATATTGTAGTAAACTTACTCTATGGAGCTTAGAGAAAATAGTTACTAATAATCTGTACAGGCCATCCTTTCGAAGGAGCACTGTTCGGTGATAAGAGAATTAATTAGTATTGACGAGTGCTACTAAAAAATGAAAAAAAAAGTGGATGAGAAATAGAGTGCTTAATTTGCTCTCGCACATTGTCCTCTCCGTATAAACCAAATGCATATATAAAGATTAAGCAAAATAACTAAGCGGCAAGTTTTACACTTTTAAAAGTAAAAAAAGAACAGTCTCATTTAAGTGCCGTTTGGAGAGGGACGAGGAAAAAAATCGTAATTTTAAAAAGAGAAATGTTAGTTATCGGACGTCCGAATATTAATCGACGTGGAACGGCAACGCGGCTGACCTGATTGGTCGGCCGCGATGTGGGCCTCACGAAATCGCGGCGTGGGGTGGCGTGGGGCCCACGCGACCGACCAATCAAGTCGGCCGCGCTGTCGTTCTACGTCATGCTGGTTACTCGGGCTCCGGTAGTCTAATTACATTTCTCTTTCAAAAGTTCTGACAGAGCCAAAGCGTCTTCAAATGTGGTTGCGATATTTCGACTTACGTGAGGGTGATTTTATGGTTGAGGAGAGAGATAGAGAGAATGTTTACTCTCTCCCCTTGGTGTCCAAAAGTAGGTTAAAATTAGTTGCTTCCAATTTTTTTTTTGGCACGGTGGATATGAAGCGTGGGCGTGCTTCAAAACCGACAAAAGGAGAATTTAGGGCATTGTTTCGCCTTTGCCACAGCCTCGTTCCTGCCGCAAAAGGCAAGAATGACGAGGTGAAAAATCGCCCCACCTACATCATGCTATCATAGAATTGATTTTGTTGAAATTGACTTCGTCGCCGCACTTTCAAACGATGCCTCAGTATCCATATCGACATGTTTTTTTTTTTTTTGCGTCCACCTAAAACACAATGCATAGACCCCGGCCATGCACATATATTGTGCCTAGGAAGGACACAATAAAATTTAAAATTTTTAAGAAATCTTGACAACCCTTTTATCATTTTTTCTGAGGCATTATAAAAGCATTAAAAACATCTTTGAATATTTTTTTCTAATTAAAAGATTTTCTCTATACATCTCTCAATATAATTAGTCTACACAAGTGACTATTCCAGGGCCCTACTAATGTCTCATTACCATAAATAATTCTCCATATTCTTGGTACTTTCCCGAACCACTTGCATATTGTTTAGCCCTCACTGACATAGGATAAACTCTCTCATAAGATTTAATTCATGACTTCACTGAAAAGGAAAACTTTGAAATGCCAATGGAAGTAAGCCTCATGATCACAATGAACCCTCGTTATTATAACAGAAAAGATGAGCATAGATAATACTTCAACATGTTGATGTTGTATCAAAAGATCCCGACCCTCAATATCTGCTCAATAACTCAATCTTTAATCTTACTACTTGACCGTCCTTTGGCGAGGTTTCCAAGGATTTTGTACAAACCCTTGGAATTTGCACTTGGATGTTTCTAAAAATTGCGTAATTAGTGGTGTGGCCAAGATGCACACAACCCCCAAGTG